>JAKSZT010050936.1:0-21250 GCA_026826555.1 Tolypeutes matacus | reverse complement strand
CTTTTCCCGAGTTTTAACAAGACTGCTCCCATCTGTAAATAGTGTCTGACCTGGGGAAGGGAGCAGTTTGTCTTGGAGGTTGGGGTGACTGGCTTAAACTTCTTCAGCCACTTCAACACAGTCATGTTCAGGAGCCCCTTCCTCATCTGGCAAAAACAGTAGCAGGGTTTAGACTGTGCACTGTTTCTATTGTCACTCTGGGGTTTTCACAGAGTAAGCCTTGGTAATGTGTGAGCCGGGGATTTGATATCCACTGATGCCCATGTGAATTCATTAGAGCAATGACTGCATGTGGCACCATAACATGAATTGCCTGTCTGAGAGTTAATTTGTCAGCTTCTTTGATGAGGGTTACAGTTGCCAGGGCTTTTAGGCAGGGCGGCCACCCTGCAGCCATGGAGTCCAGCTGCTTGGAGAGGTAAACAATGGGTCTTTGCCAGGGGCCAACTGTTTGTGTGAGAACCCCCAATGCTACTTTGTTCTTTTCATGCAGGAACAGGTTAAACGTTTGAGTTACATCTTGGCCAAATTGTCTTTTGATGTTTTGAAAGGCCCCTCTTGAGCCCAGACAAGAGGCTCTTTTTTCTGGACCTGCCAGAACTTCATAAATGAGCTTGGCCATGACTGAAAACCCAGTAACCCAGATGCAGCAGAACCCTTCAGCTCTGAGGAACTCATGAAGCTTTGTTTTTGTGGTGGGTGTAGGGATGGTGCAGATCACTTTCTTTCATTTGGGTCTAAGCATTTGGTGCCCTTTTGTGATGCTGAACTCCAGGTAGTTGACCTGCTGTTTTGAGATCTAGGCCTTTCTCCAAGACACTTTGTACCCAGTCTGTGTTAGAAGCTGTAGGAGAGTCTGGGTCCCTCTCCAGCAGTCCTTTTCTATTTCATTGGCAAGTAGGAAGTCATCTACATATTGCAAGAGGGCACACCTGCAGGGTGCATAGTATAATTCAATCTTCCCAGGTTGGATGGTCCCATTCTCACCAATCTGGGTCAAACCCTGTGTTTCATGGAGGGGCATCTGTAATGCAGGTTGTGTCAACTGGACCATCCTTGCTGGTGGGGTTGCAGGGCTTTCCTCAGAGGGCATTGATGTTCTGGAAGGCACTGAAGGTGGAGGTGTTTCTGGGAGATCTGCCTTCACTCCTGGGCTAGGAAGAGAGGCTAGAACAGCTGGAGCATATTGCGGTGGTGGTGAGGGTGGTGGGTCCTCCTCTGAGGACCCTTGCTGAATGATGTTTCTGGAGCCCCATTCCCTGTGCAGCCAAGACCCTGCTCTGTCCCTTTTTCCCAATGCACAATTGAACCCAAGGGGGCAGAGTCTGGGCTATCTCTAACCAAGAGTCGATGTAGAGAAACTGATCAGGGTGGCCAGGAGTTCCTTTGACAACCAGCCACCCTGCATGGACCCTGGCTATGTCCAGGGTCCCTTCCAAGGGCCAGTCAACATTAAAAGTGGGCCACTCTACTTCACATAAGGTTTGGAGGGTGCCAGGGTTCATCCAGATGCTATAATCTCCAGAAAAACCCTTCTTGACATTCTTGAGCATGCAGTTTAAGATGGTAGGTTTTGACTGTGATGAGCCCATACCCTGCCTTGGTGGTGCAAGACAGACAAGGGAAGGGTCACCTCTTACAAGGCCACTCAGATGCCTGCCTGTCCATGTCTGTCACAAGAACTTAGACCCATCTTAGCTAAGGCACCCAGTTAAAGTTCGGGGTGTCCATTATGCTGTCTGACGTAACCACAGAAAACAGGTTAGGGCCCACATGGGCTCTGTAGCATAAAGCTTTGGAGTCACAGACTGGTACAGTAGATGCAAGCTTCTGCAATCCTCACTCACTCACACAGTCACCCAGAGGTATCTTTATCCACAGGGATTAAGAGTGTTAAATCCATACTCTGAGTCAGTGGCACAAGACAGACAAGGGAAGGGGTTGCCTCTTTCAAGGGCACTCTGATCCCCGCCTGTCCATGTCTCTCACAAGAACTTAGGCTCATCTTATCTAAGGCACCTGGGTAAAGTTCAGGGTGGCCATTATGCCATATGATGTAGCCGTGGAAAACAGGTTAGGGCCCACATGGGTTCCTTAGCATAAAGCTTTGGAGTCACAGACTGGTATGGCAGATGCAAGCCTCTGCTGTCCTCACTCACTCACAGAGTCACTCAGAGGTTATGTAGTCCCTCCCACAGGGATTGGCCTATTCTGGAATCTCAGTACTCAAGATTTCAGGAGGTGATTCATCTCCTTTTCCATCCAGAGATGGGCCTGACTGAGGACTTGGCACCCAGGGCCTTACCTTTCTGAAGTCTTCTGGTACTGTTCGGTCCACCTCCCCACTGAGTCAGGCCAAGGTGTAGGGACACATCCTGCAGGGACCACCTCAGAAGGAGGTCCCATCAAGAGGACAGGTGGTGCCCATCTCATTCGTTCAGAGGTCACCATTGGCTGCACCCATCAGCCCCAAGCTGAAGGCACAATGGGCCCACTCGATTGGGTTTTTCCCAGTCAGGGAAACAAATGTTGTGACCAATGGAAAGAAATCCAAGCAGCACTCTTGAGGGTATGGATGAACAAAGTTTTATTATGCATGGGCCCAGAGGAGAATTCAGTCTCCAAATTCTGAACACTGTTTCTCAATTTTCATAGGTTTATATAGGAACACTAAGTGGGCAAATTCCTAAGCAAGTGGGCAGGCAGGATTACAAAAGCAGAGGAGGGAAGGTAGCTTATCTTCCTAAAAGCAGAGGGTCGTTAGGGAGGAAAAGAGTCATTATCTGTTTAGAATTGTAAATTTCAATTCAAAGGGGCAGGCAGAGAGGGCTTATCTTCCTGCCATGGATTCAATGGAGAAAAGGGGGAGAAGAGGGGAGAAATGGACCAAGGGGAGTTCATTTTCCTAAAGCTGTGGGTTTCTGCTCAGGGGGGTTAGGGTCCCAGCACTTCCCTTATCAAGTGGGTGGTACCCAGATTGGAGGCACCTGAAGTGGGCAGGACCCAGGGTGGGTGGTTCCTAGCCTGGGAGGGACCCTGAGGTGGCAGGATGCTGAATGGCTTGGATCCCAAGTGGGCAGCAATAGGAGTGAGCAGGAAGAGGAGTGGAGGAAGCCAGATTGAGGGGACCTGGAGTGGGGGTAACTGGAGTGGGGGACATGGGGTGGGGGGAGCCCAAGTGGGTGGCAATAAGAGTGAGCAGGAAGCAGTGTGGGTGGACCCAGGGAGGGGGAACATGGAAGGGAGAGTCAGAGTGAGTATATCTGGAGTGGGGGACATGGAGTGGGCTGCCTCCTCACAAAGCCAATGGCTCCGGGGGTTCTCTACCTCTAGGTGGAACTGTGCCCTTGGGCTGAAGTCCCTGTCATTATCCAGGACAGTACCCTGAAGTGATGGCCTCCACCAGCCCCTTCCCTCACCTGTTGCCTGCTGGGAGCAACACCTGCACACCTGCCACCTTCTCTCTTTTCCTCTCAGGCCCTATTCCAACTGCAGGGGTGCTGGAGCTGGGGGCTGCAGTATCACTCCACCCAAGATCATTCTCCCTCCCCTGGCCACTGCAGCTCCTCCCCCTTGTCACCTCCATGCTGCCCCCATCCCCTGGTCCCTGGGATCCTGGCTGGGGTCTTGACCTGTGGTCACTCCTGCCATGTGAATGGCTCTCAGATGATAAATCCTGCACAGGGTCCCAGCCTCATCCTGCACCCTCCTCATTGCCCAGCACCAGTGGGCAGGGCTGGGAAGCAGCTCTCATGGCCAGTGACTGTAGTCTCCACACCAGTCCTGCTCCTTTGGCACCCCCTCTTTGGGGGCTCCCATGCCTGCAAAACCCAGAGGTCCTGGGTCATCAGTGTTGTCACCATACTCACCGACTGTCCCCATGCCCCACTCCCCACAGCCCCCTGGCCTGGGAGAGTCCATCCCCCACCACACCACACCTGATCCTTCTGCTCTGCTCCCTTGTCACAACCCTGAGCTGGTCACACTCACCTACACTGCACACTCCCATTTGGGGAAGGCACAACTGCCAATGAGTCTCCAGCAAATACCTTCTCAGTGGACACCCAGCACCCAGGCTACCTGCCCATCTGTCTCAATGATGCCTTTACCCTCCTCCTCTCCCCTCAACCCCCATGCCTCCTGCTGCTCATGGCCACTGAGGACCTTGGTGCTAATTTCACAGTGATGGAAAGTAACCAAATGAGAAGTGCCTCCCTGTACCACACCCAACCTGCTCCCAGGCTAACCACCAGACCCCAAGTGGCTCCCACACCTTCCTCTGCTTTGCCCAGGACTTCCTTGACATCCACCTCATTTCAGCACTTCTCTGAGTCATTCCCCTAGCTGGGGTGTCTGTAGATCTCCCATCTCACACATTTTCCTTTCCAGCCTACCCCACCCCTCCAGCTGCCCTGTGATGCTGCTCCCCACTCCCATAGCACCTCCCAGAATGATCTAGACTCCTGCTGCTGACTCCATGTCCCACAGTTTCCATGGCACACTCTGACCCACCTGCCACACAACAGCATCATGGCCTAGCTCACCAGCTACCTCCATCCAACAGCCCGCCTGGACAGACCTCATCTGCTTGGCATCCAGAACAGCCTCAAAGTCCAGGGATGAGTCTCTGAAGGTCAGAGAAACAGGGTCTTGGCCCTAAGCCCTCTCTCCCCTTCTCTCACTGCACTAGGGTTGAGCACAACCCAACACAACAATACCTGCTAATAATTGTCAGCCATTGAAGCAAGATGACTGTTCCACTGCTATTATCTCTACTTCTGTGTATACTGAAAATTTCCATAAGAAAAAAGTGATGTATAAATAGCTGTCTGCTGAAGCCTTGATATTCAAGTGCCTATTGAACAACTCCATGGAAGTCTACACATCACACACCCAAATGGAACTCCATTCCTCCCTCTCAATGTCTCCTCCAGTAGCCAGGGTCATGGACAGCTTGGTGAGGAGCACCATGCCAGGAGCCTCCTGACATTCCTCCAGGACAGGAGGTCATGTCAAACCTGGACCCTGACCTGTTTTCCTGGGAACCAAGAGCAAATAATAGCTCTTACACTTCTAAGGGTTCTAAACTACCCATCCCCCCACCCCCCACACACAGACACTATGTGGCTCCCACTGCATACCCACTACCTGGAAAGTTTCTGACTCCCCTCCAGGATGCCAAGACGCTCCCACACCCTGGCCTTGTCCTGGCACACCCACCTCCATGCCAGCCCAAGGAAGTAATGTCCATGACCAATGCTCCTCATCCCCCAACCACCTTGCTCTATGAACTGTGCATTTGCAGCCAGACTTTGACTGACAGAGCAGTTGACAAGTGTCACTCAGCAAGGGCACATGGTGGGTGTTGGAGAAATGCTGGATAAGGGGACACTTGTTGATATGTTCTGACTGTTCCCACTGCATTGTGTTCTCCTGCCCACTTCTGTGATTTCAGCTCATGGGCCATGGGAGAGGCCCTTGTGGTAAGCACAAACCCACACCCAGAGGCTACTTCTTCCTGAGGGAACCCTGTGGGATAAACACATGCCCAAAGCCTAACTCTTCCTGGGTGAACACAGTGGGCTGAGCACAAACTTGTACCCAGTTTGCACACCTATCCCTGGGGGAGCCCTGTGGAGTTAGCACAAAACTATGCCCAGTGCACACCCTTCCTGGACAAGCCCCATGGGGTAGCCTAAACCACACTCTGTGCCTACTTCTTCTTGGAGGAGCCTACTGCTTCCTACAGTGTAACCTCTGCACAGGTTCAGTGTGGCCATGCCCAGCCTCTTCCTGTACAGTTCATAGTGGATATCATTCCAGAGCTGCATCCCCTCCTAGCTGCCTCCCAGTGGAACCCAGCAACCCTGCTGAGGAGAGATGCTGAGCCCTGGCTATCTTCATCCTCCTGGAGTGCATGAGAACTGGAACTCACACTCCTGACCTCCAGGAAAGAACCATGCCTGGGTCAAGGATTGGGACTTTGGGGTGAATCCTACTTCTGCTATCTACAAAAGCCCCTGAGTGGCCAAGTGGTCAAGGCAGAAAATGGCCAGGACACCATCCCTGCCCACCCATGAGCAATGTGGCCCTGTGGGAGCTGGGTCATGACATGGGGTCATGGAACATGCTCACATCATCCCAAAGAGGGCCACACTCCTTGGACCCCCTCAATTATCACATGAGTTTAGAATGGCTCTGGAGCTTGTCCTGCTGGGGGGCATGAGGCAAGGAGAAGGTAAATAATGGGCCTCTGACCACCTACCCTGGGAGAGAGGAGCATGACCCATGGAGGCTTGGCCTACATCTGCTGGGAGGACCTTCACCTCCCCAGCAAGGCTGGCCTCAGGCTCTGCACTCTGTGCTGAGCAGAAGGAGGGACCCTGTATTAGTCAGCCAAAGGGGTGCTGATGCAAAATACCAGAAGTTTGTTGGCTTTTATTAAAGGGTATTTATTTGGGGTAGAAGCCCACAGTTGCAAGGCCATAAAGCATAAGTTACTTCCCTCACCAAAGTCTGTTGCCACATGTTGGAGAAAGATGGTTGCTGACATCTGCAAGGGTTCAGGCTTTCTGGGTTCCTCTCTTCCTGGGGCTCATTTCTCTCCAGATTCAGCACTTCTTCTTTCTCCACAAGACCAGCCGTAGAGTATCAGGCAAAAAGCTCATCTCTCTTCCTGGTGCCTCTGCTGTGTCCAATTGAGTCTTCTCTCCTTCCTCACATATCTGCTTCTCTGTGTGTTTACTTCCCAGGCTCCAGGATGAAAACTCCAATCTCCCTTCTCTGCCATGCAGTTTTTCTGTGAGCCCCTGCCCCCTTGATGGGTGGGGCCTCAATGTCCTTCTGATGTGGCCCAATCATTATTTAATCAAGTAAAAGTAAAACCTCTGAATCCAATATAATCTAATATGCCCAGAGAAGCAGACCAGTTTACAAACATAATCCAATATCTATTTTTGGAATTCATAAATAATGCCAAACTGCTATAGACCCTTTCTGTGGCATGACACATGATCAGTCACCGTGAAATGACCTGCTTCCACTTAGTGGACTTTCCAGTTAACAAAGAATGTATGGCCTGGGTCCAAGCATGTTGCCCACCATTTACTTAACTCCATCAGCCACCACAGTGAGCCTTCCCATGGTCTGTTCTGACATTTCTTGCCACAAGCACTCACTGAACCAGTGTTCTTGGGACTGTTTGGATGAAGATGACAGAATTTCTTCTGGAGACATTGAGAATTGTTTAGTGTTCTCTCCAGGACACTAGATAAACTCTGGTCTCACTGGGCAGGAGTGCTCATGACTTTGGAAATCCCACACTGTGTGTGATGCCCAGGCCTCTGGGATTGTAGCTCACCATGACCTTGCCTGCCTGGAGACTTCAGGATCCCTTCACAGGACCTCCCCACCTACCCTGACTAAGCAGCACAGGCCAGAATCTTTCCTACTCTTGGTGTGGTGGCCACACTGTGAGGGAACTTCTTCAGAGAGGCTTTGCCAGACCACCCAACTAAGCTAGTGACACTGCCTTTTGCCTTACAGGCCCTCTTCCCCAGGTCTACCTTCTACAGCTGGCAGGCAGCCTGGTGCCACTCCTGCTGGGCCAGCATGCACATACACACCAGAACCATGTCTTCACTATCCAGCAGATGCAGGCAGAGCAGGCTCTCAAGCAGGGCCCCCAGCAAGGGTTCTGCCTGGGCAAAGTCATTCTGCAGATTCCAGCACAGCCTTCCTGCAAGGGCCACCAACCCTGCAGCTGGTGGTCAAAAGTCCCTGCTCTCCAGCAACAGCACCAGGAAGCTCTGCATGATCTCTCAGGCTGAGGGTCTACTCTGAAAACACAAAGAACAGTTGCTGCAGCACTGACCTTGGTCACCACACAATGCACATGGCACACCCTTCCTATCCTCAGACCTCCTACACACAGCCCACCTGAGTAAAGGCAGAGGTGGGAGCCAGATGCCTTTGAGAATTTCCTCCTAAACCCCTAAAGGACTTGGTTTTGAGGAACTCTGGCTGAGGGCCATGCTCATGCCCAGGGCCACCCTCACAGCTCATCTGTCTCTGAACCTCTCCTCTGCCCTCCTGGAATACACTGGCTCAGGCAGCTGAGGGGCCCATCCCAAGCTTGGCCCAAAAATGAAAGGAAAGACCCTGTTTAGCAGTGCTGCTTGTTGACCCTGGCCAACTCATGTCCTGCCTGTGTGCTTTGGTTCACTTCCCTTCATGGGAGCTTGTGAGGTGGTCCCTAGAGCTGCCCCAATTGGCAAGTGTGGACGTCCAGCTCAGAGAGTTGAGGCAACTTCTTAGGGTCACCAAGCAGGTGACCCCAGCAGGCTTGCTTCTGTGTTCAAGCACCAACCCATCTATACCCAGAAGGCCACTCTGCCCCTCTGAGTCATGGGTACACCCCCACATGGAACCTCCAGAGCTAGGCACTGGCTGGTGGGACTCCTGGGATTGCTGCATTCTTCCTAAGTTTATTTAAATCTCACTATGCACACACACACAGATTTTCATATCAGAAACAGAAAAAGGGACCAACTGCCTCTGCCACCCTGAGTCTCCCTGATACCCATGGCCTTGCTCATATACACAGATCTGACACATGTTCTGTCAGAGGACTGGAGTATGCTGAAGTGTAACCCCCCACAGATACTTAGGTGCATCCTAGTGCTTGTCTTTCCTAACAGAATGCCTTTGTTTGCATCTGAACTCTTTTCTATGAAATGGACTTGTAGGAGTGAAGTTAAAGAGGAGTGGGATATGGAAATTAAAATTACCCACTGATATGCCAAACTACATTGCAAAAAGGCAGCAAGTACCTACATGTCCATAGAACACAGATGGCTGGGCCTGTCTGCTCTGTCTTTCTCATTCTCTCCATTCAGGCTGAGTGTGTGTGTGTGTGTCCATGGAACTCTCAGGCCAATTCTTGCAAGACCAGCTGCTGCTTCACCTTCCCTCTGCACATTGCCCCACCAGGGTGACTGGCTTTAGTCTCCAGACCCTGTCTCTCAAATTGTAGTGGCCCACCTGTCCCCAGACTCAGGACCTTCACACCCAGGGGTGACCATGCTCTTCTGTGCACCTCACCAATGGCAGAGGCTCTGGGCTTCAGATAAGGGGAAGAAGACCCTGTACCCCTTCTCAAAAGAGTGGTGTTTCCAGGGCTTCCACTATGGGAGGGTTCCTCTCACCACCCCCATTTGCTACAGCACAGACCTGTCCCCACCAGACCCTTGGAAGAGGCAGGGGATGGGGAGGGAAAGCTGGAGGCAAGACTTCCACTACAAGTCTGATACAGAGACCAGAAATTAAGATCAGAAAGGGATTCATTTGTGGACCTTGGCTTTGAATTGGGCCCTCAGCCTTGCCAGGCTTAGGTATTTAAGGGGGGATTGGAGTATAGGAAACCTGCTGGGCATCTGCACTGCAGGAGGCCCCTATCTGCCCAGTACCCAAATATGTGTTGGGTAGGCCTGCCGCTCTGCATGGTAAGGCCCATGCATGCCCTGCATCCTGCTGTGGTGGTCCTACTTCTCAGCACTGGGTGTCTTCCTCCAGGTCCCATGCATTTGACCGTTCCCCCAGCCGCCCCCGCTCAGACTCACACAGGTTCCTGGGCTTGGTTGCTCCCCACCACTATTTCCACACCCAGGGCCCATGCTGTCTGGGAAGGCCCTGGCGAACACGCGGCGCCACAGCCCAGTCGAGGCCACACAGGGTCATGGGCACTACAAATGTGATCTGTGCCTGCACTCCAATCCCGCCCATTTGGGCTGACCCCATCCCTCATTCCTGGTCTGCATTGCTTCCTGTCCTTGGGACACAGGTCAGCCTTGGCAGTTTGCAAAGTCCCATGGAGTAGCATTTCTGCCAGTAAGGCACTGGGCCTTTCCTATCAGAGCTTCTGGACCCTGTGGTAAAGAGCCCTGGGTGGCCCCTTGCCCCCTGCGCACCTGCACCCTCAGACCCCTTCTCTGCACCCCTACCCTGAGCTCTCCTGTGATCTCCCAGAACTGGGTCCTATTGGTGGGAGGTGAGTCCTCAGGGCCCTGAAGGAGAGCCAACCCCTCAGACCGGGTCTCTGTGCAGTGGACGCTGGTGGGCAGGTGGGAGCAGAAGTGCACACAAACCAGTAGTCTGTGAGTAAGGGGGCACTGGAACTCCCACCCCTGCAGTAGGAAGTGGGTCGGTAGGGTGCAGGATGTAATGAACTTTGAACAAACCCCCTCCTTTTACCCTAAGGTATTCTGCAGAGGCAAAGCTAGTTCTGGAGATGCTAGTTGCAGAAGGGGTTGGGATAGGAAATCCCTTGGTCCATAGCTCCATGGCATGGGCATCCCCCTCTCTCTGTGGCCTGCACCACCCCCTCTGGCTCCCAGGAACTGGACAGGAGGAGGATGGCACCTTTGCAAACTCAGACTCCAAGGAGGCAGCTGGCCAGGACTGAGCAGAGGCTCCTGTGGAAGATGCTGGTCCTTCCACCCTGGGGATGGCACAGGGGTCTCTGATGGACAAGCTGGAGGGACCAGGAGAGGACAACTTCCCCAGGAGGGCTCTGCAGTGTGACCTCAGGGTCTTTGAGCTTTGCCCTGACCCCTGAAGGCCTAACTTCTCCTTGACTCTGGGCTTGGAGGCTCAGCTGCACAATGGAGAATATGGAGTGAGGCCTGAGGATGTCCTGGGGGTGTTAAGAATTCTACCTCACCTGGTCAAGTAATTGTTGGGTAAAATCTGGCTTAACACATCTAGTGACTATATGAGTGGTAAACCGCCTGGTGGATACCAGGCTCTCCTTTGTAGAATTTGCAGATTTAGGGAACAAATAAAAGGCTGGGTTTTGAGCATTAACAAGCAGGGAAGACCTTCTCAAGGTGAGAGATGGAGGCTTTGCACTGGCATTTAAAGGGTGAGCCAGGGATACCTGGAAAGAAAAAGTCCTGACTTCATGGTTTAGTGTGTGTGAAAGAATTAGGTAGGATGGTAAATATTTTAGCATTAGATCAAGTGAAAATCTGAGAGCACTCCACGGGCCTGGTGGCAGGTTTGCTGCATAAAGTGTGGGTGTGTGGAGGGTGGTCTCAGAGTTGGAGGTAGACCACTTTCTGGCGTGAAAAGTGATTATGATACATTGTACAATAAAAATGGTGCTCAATGAAACAGCCTTCAAAACAGGAACTCACCTGGAGACCGTTGAGGTAAAATGATATACACCACGTTACTAAACCCTGATTGCTATTGGCAGGATGAAATAATGAGGCATATTCATTTTCTCCTTTTTGTTTATCAGTATTTTCTGATTTTTATAGTATGATGTCATGGTTTTCTATTTTTAAGTTTTTTTTTAAGGAGTGGAAAGGTAAATCTGGGATATTAACAGGGTTGGATCAGAGCCATCATGACCAGCTGTGCTGAGGCTCAAGCATTGGACAAAGGTGGAAAGTGGATGGAGATGAGAGGATTTCAGTTTGCATTTGAGCAACTCTTTGGCTGCAGCAAATCTCCCACTTACAATGAAACTTTCTGGGAATGCAATCTTGGGGCCTTGCATCTAGGACACTCTAGGTGCTCAGTGAATATATTCCTCATCACCTATAAAGCACTAATAAATTTTAGCCAGCAACGTAACCACCAAAATATCAAATAAAATACTGTGCAATATTAAATTAGATTTAAAAACAATTCCACAAATTTTATGATTCTGATTTTCATTGTTTTAAAAGTAGTTACTTTTTTTTTGGTTGCTGTGCACTCAGTTAGTCCCAGGTAAGATGTTTCTGTTTACAAATGTCTTACTTAACATTTTGATGTAGTCTGACTATACCCTATTTACTATCAAGAAACAGGTCCTTGGGGGCAGATGTGGCTCAAATGGTTGGGCCTCCATCTCCCATATGGAGGGACCTGGGTTCCATCCCCAGTACCTCCTGGTAAAATTAAAAATAAAAATAAATAAATAAATAATAAATAAATAAATAAATGAAACAGGCCCAGTAAATTTTAAAACGCTTTCCAAAAGACCTCTGCCAGTAAGTGGCAGCTCAGATTTTGAACCCCTGATTGTCAGACTCTAAAGCCCACACTCCTAACCTCAGCACTTCTCAGGACAAATTCTTTATAAACTTCATAGCAAATGGAACTTGGTATATCAGCAAAAGGCAGTGCCTGCATGTATTTAACCAATGCCCATTGCAAACCTAGGCTGTCTTTCACCTTCTCCCTTCTCTCTAATGTGAAATGTAATCATTAAACATACTTGCCCAGTATTTCTCAAACTTCTATTCTCACCCGAACCCAGATTAGATTGGGGTGAATTCTCAGGTCAATTTCTTAATAGCTGTGTGTCCTTGGGCAACTTATTGATTCTTTTTGAAAACTAGGGATAGCGATAGGATCAATGCCATCAACTTGAGATCTTTGGGATCATGACATCACCATTTTGTTTCCTGTATACACTGTTGATTCTTAACACATTCAGCATCTGGTAGTGCAAGTTCCCCTTATTCCTTTTCATTTTCATAAATATTCTGGCAATTCCTGCACTTTCCTCCATCATAATTAGTTGAGCACATTTTTAAAAAATCTCCTGATGGACAGAAGGCTGAAAGTTAAGTTCCTTAGGGGCTCCCC
This sequence comes from Tolypeutes matacus, assembly GCA_026826555.1. NCBI lineage: Eukaryota > Metazoa > Chordata > Mammalia > Cingulata > Chlamyphoridae > Tolypeutes > Tolypeutes matacus. The sequence continues at coordinate 8,608 of JAKSZT010050936.1, read as the reverse complement.
TGAGTAAATAGCAGTGCTACTTTGTGGGTATGAAAGATGTTTAAAGGGAAAGTCTAAGGTCATTTATATTATTAAAAGGAGAGCTAAAAAATATAACATGAAACTGTATAGCATAGTAAATCCACATGTGAAATATGAATTCGGATAAAATTGCATATATAAGACCATTTTTCTTTGAAGCTGAACAAATGTATGTTTATGCTACAAGATGTCCCTATCAGACAAAAAAACCCCCACAACATTATGCTAAGTGAAAGAAACCAAACACAAAGTACTACATATTGTATGATTCCATTTATATAAAATGTAAATATAAATCTATAAAGATGAAATTAGATTAGTAGTTATATAAGGCTGGGGAAGGACTCCTAAGGGTATTGGAATTTTTTTTTTTTGGAGTAATGAAATTGTTCTAAAATTTTTTTGTGGTGATCAATACACAACACTGTGATTATACTAAAAGCTGTAGATTATACACTTTGGATAGATCATACAGTATGTGAATATATCTCAATAACACTGACTTGTGTGGGATGTTGTGGGAGGTGTGGGAGGTGGGGAACATGGGAATCCCTGTAATTTCTGTGTAATATCCAGGTAATCTAAGCACCTTTAAAAATATATATATATAAGAAAAAATAACATTTATGTAAGCAAATACACATATATGCATATATATTTATATATCATGGTGTGTACTGTGAAAAATTTGATTTTTACCCAAAATAAAAAATAATAATAAAAAATAAATTTATAGATGTGCAAGAATAGGCAGAAATAGTAGCTATGTACAGTAGGGGAAGCATAGAGAGATTGAGTTGTGAAGAATTTTCTTGTTTGATTATTTGCCTGTTTTATGTTTGTTGCTATTATTATTACTGAAATAATGAAAATGCTCTAATAGCAATTGAAGTAATGAATGCACAGCAATGTGATTATACCAAATACCATTGTTTGTACACTTTGGATGAATTGTATGTTTTGTTAATATGTATCAATTTTGTTGGACACAGACCTTCTGGACCCTTTGCTGGAACAAAATCCCCAGGACCCAAGCTTCTGAGTAACTCTGTGTGAAACAGACACCTTCCAGGAGAGGAGAGAGGGTGTTTGATGTCCAGAGTAGTAGTCCATGGAGGTCGGAAGGAGCACAGATAAAGCCTGAAGGAGTAATTGAGTCCTTCCTTTCTTGGGGGCTGGACAATGTCCTCAGAATGCAGACTGGGGTTGGGGCAGGGAATGGGAAAAGTGGAGCCTTAATTTACAATGGCCCCAACACTAAAACAGATACTAGGTATGACCATTTTTCTTGCTGTAACAGAAATGATTTACACTTAAAAACTTGCTCAAAGAGTCAGATGGGTTTGGGAATCCTGTGCCTCCAGTTGAAGACAGATATTTTTCAGGTGAGACAAAACCCTGCAAGGCCTCTCCCCTGTGGTATGGTCCAGTCTCCCCCCATGAATTTCCTCCTCTGTCATCCTGGGCTCCAGCCTCACTGCTCAGAGCAAGGACCCTGCAGATGGGGGCCCACCCTCCCTGCAGGCTGAGTCCACAAGGCCAGACCATGCTTCTCTGAATACTTTTTCTTTCAAACAGGCCTGGGAGTAGGGTGAGGTGAGGGAGGCATAAAAAAACTGAGTCATCAAGATAAGTAATATCTTGATGCAATATTCCTAAAAATTGAACTTAATGCCTAAGAATCTGTGATGACAACAATTTCAAAATTTTAAATAATGCAGGTCAGCATTATTAATTTTTTTCTTTTTGGTCAGGCTACAAGGGGGCTGAGCAGCAGTGTTGCAGCCAGACAAGACCCTGTTTGCTGGCTGTAATCCCTCTTTTCCTCAGGTCCTAAATCAGATGTGGGGAGGGGGACAGGCAGCTTAGAGCTCAGGTTCTGTTGATGGAGCATGAGTGTCAGATGCCTTGCTCAGGGCACCTAATCTGCATAAGTATGCTGTCATTACACTGCTATTTAAGTTTTTATTTTCTAGTGGTTACCCCAGGGCTTATGATACACATCCAGCCTACCTTCAAGAACATTACACCAATCTATGTGTAGTGTGAGAACCTAACAAACAGCCCATGTCCAGTTCCTCCATCCCATCCCTTGTGCTTTTACTGTCACCCTTTTGACTTTCACTTATGCCATAATGCACAAGACATTACCCAGTTTTTCTTTGGGCAGTTATCTTTTAGCATGGTTAAAAAGGATGAAGTATAGGTTATATGTTCACCTTCATTTTCATGATTTTCTGCTCTTGATTTCTTTTCTGGATCCAATTTTTAGAATGGTGTAATTCCTTTGTCTAAAGAACTATTTTAGCGTGTCTTGTGCATTCAAAATCTTTCATTTTAAAAAGATTTTGTTTTTATGATAATTCTTCATTTTTCCTTCATGTTTGAAACATAATTTGTCTGGGTTACACTGGCTTTCTTTAGTTACTTCAAGAATTGTCCTCTAATTTGCATAGATTCTACCATATTCCTTATTTTTGTTCCCCTGTGTGTCATGTTTTCAGCAGTCTGAATATTTAAGTGTGTTGTGTGTGTGAGTATACAGATGATATTTATCCTGCTAGCTAGGCTCTGAGTTTCCTTAATCTCTGGTTTCATGGCTTTTATTACTTTTAGACAATTCAAAGTCATTTTCAAATACCTTTTCTGTTCTTTTCTTGCTCTTCTGGGATCTCAATTACACATTTGTTGGCTCACTTGATATGGTCCCACAGCTCTTGGATGCCTGCCATGTTTAACTTTACACTTTTCTCTTTCTATTTCAGTTTGGATAACTTCTCCTGACCTGTCCTCAAAGATTGTTTCCTTGACTGACTAGGCTTTATAGATGAGTCTATCCATAGAGAGCATCTTTCATCTCTATCAGGTTGAGGGGGAGAGGGGGAATGGTTATTGGTTTTTTTCCTATATATCAACTTGAATATTGATGTTTCCATTTATCTGCTAAAATGTTCAAATCACTCATGCTTGTAGTCCACCTTTAACACTAAAGCATTTAACATAATTTAACATGTAGCAATACTTACATAAAAATGGTCAGTGTTCCATCTTGAAAGAAAGGGGCAAAATTATGTATACGTGAGAAAGGTACAGAATTCATATTGTTAAAGCTAGTCCATTTTGCTATCCATCTGAAAATTGGATGAATACTTAATTATTTATCCAAACTGAGCATCAAAGTCTTTTGAGCATTTAAAATAAATTTATAATAGAAAAACAGGATGTTCTGTTCCCTGAATATGTGGCATTGCCATGCACATCTTTTTCTACCTGGAAGTCACAGACTGTAATATTTGTGCTATCAGGGGCAAGAGATATCCTAAAACAGCATAAGAGGTGGAACTTTCATGTAGCATCTATATCTCAGATCTTTAAATGATAAAACATCTGTATATTTTAAAGAATGTACCACATCCATAAATGTCTCCCACTTATTGAATTAAAAGAATAATATTAGCATAGGAAAGGATCTAAAGGTAGACATGGAAGCACCCATTCTCTGCTGGTGGGATTGGAAAATGGCCCAGACTGCCACAGCAGTGAAAGATGACATGGAAAGATCTCCAGAAGCTTTGTACGGAGGAAACAATGATGTTCCCAAGGGCATGATGTACAACTGCCACTTCACTGAAAGAAAGGATGGTTCCTTGAGATGGAAAGGGACCCATGTCATGCATGGTCAGATGTGCCTGCTAAACAGGAGGACCTCATGGGCAGCCTCCTTGCCCTCCTGGCACCACCCCAAACATAACCCCAAAAATGGGTGTCCAGGGCTCTTCATATGCCCACAAAAGGGCAAGCCAATTTGTGACCACACAGAAGACAAAGCATAGCCCCAGTCACAAATGGGCCTCACCAAACCTGGGAGTACCCCAGAAGGTACAACTTGTGGGACCATATAAAAGCAGCCATAACACAGCCCTTGTCAAACCATGAGGAATACTGCAAGTAGAATGACTCACCCCTCCTCCTATGGGGGCAGGGTGGTCTTGGACAACATCTTGGGAGAACACAGGGTGCTGCTGGGTAACAGGCTACTTCCCTTGGGCCTGTCCCTCTGGCCAGCTCAGACCAGTTTCAGGGCCCTTGTTGGTGGGGGTGGTGCACTTAGAAAGCAGGAGGAGCCTCAGGTGTGGAGTGGAGGGCCCAGGATGTTTCTGTTGTCCTTTGATTTTCTCTTGTGGAAATGAGGCGTACATTTCATTCTGCAATCTGGTCACCATGATGGCCAGGCTGCAAAGGTGAAACCAATCAGAATTCAGGAGTGAGCTCCCAAACACCCCGGGCCTGTGTCAGGGGAAGGTGTGAGGGGCAGGGCATGGTCATACTCTTTAGAATTCCTGCCTTGGTCTTGAATGGACAGACATTTTGAACAGAATGTAAAAGCCACCAGCACTGGTATTCAGCCATCAAGCTAAGGAAGGAGCTACTTTCTCCTCAAATCTGACACAACACCCCTGCCCCCTCTGAGAACAGCCATTTTGCCTTCCAAGAGCATAAATGCAGCTCTGGTTGCACTCTGTGGATCAGAAGAACACAGAACATACCACACCCAGAGCACTCACAAAAATTCACTTTATCATTCACTCTGCAAACCACTGGGGATCTTAACTTCAGGCTTGAGGCACACAACTCAGGATTGAAATGTAAGACCAGGGCTAGAGATCAGTTCATGATGATGGTCCAGTGAATTCCACTCCTAGAACCCAGATCAAGATACAAGAGGCAGATTGGTCATAAGGGGCTGGGAATTGGGTACCAGACATTTCACTGCAAAAACTGCCAGGTCCTCTGTAAGTCAGAAATTCAACTGAACCCACGCATTTCTAGAAAATACTTGCTTTCCTGAAAATGTGTCAGTTAGGGGGAAATAATCATTCTCTGCTTACTTTTAAAAAGTTGTGATTGGACTTAGAAACAAGATAAGATATTTTCTTGACAGACTTGAAGAGCATGGTCTTCCTTGCACATCTGTAAAATATCTGGATTCTGTGGAGACATATCCTCATGTGGAAGCAACTCAGATGAGTTCAAGTCCTTATTCCTGGATACCAACTGCTATTGTTTACAGGGATCATGGTCAGTTTCATATCCCAGTTTCGTATCCTATGGCTTCTATGAGATCTGTATCTCTCGGCTGAATTACATATTTGTGGTGACCGTTACGGAGGAAGGAAGCCACATTCTTTTTGGCTTTCTCTCCTTAAGATAATAAAAGATAGATTGTTTTATTCATTTCACATTTTACCTGGAGCTATTTAAAAAAAAAAATAAAGCCATACCACACAGCTATGACACCCTGCACATGCATTTTGTTTAACTCACATTGCAGCTTCCTCACCAGGCAATGTTTCCAAGCAGAATATCTTCAAAGTGAAGTAGAGCTGACTAGATGTCCCAGGTCAGCCACTCTCAGGCCATCTGGGAGAAAAAAAAACAAACTCAAGGATTTTTATATAACAACCTTCTTCATTTTAATTCTCTTCTCATTTCCCAGAATGCCACTTCATTTTGCGGGAACCTGGTATAAAATGTACACAAGACTTTCTTTTTAAATTATCATCAAACCATGTGTCTTCCTGTTTATTGACTTTGAGGCAGGTTGTATTGCTGGTCATATCCCATTCCCCTCTTTTAAGTTGTCAGAATCCACAAGGCTGGAATTTTTTGATACCATGGGCAAGAGGTATCTAAAAACAACAAAGTGGCAGAAGGAACTTTTTTTGGAGCATCTCTATGGGCAATCTGGTAAAGGTCTGGTGTGTGTGTGTGTGTGTGTTATTTGTTTGTTTGATTATTTGTTTTAAATGTGCATTGTCAATAAAGGTACAAAAAGTGAAAATTTAAAAAAATCATTTAAAACATATGTACAAGTGTTGGAGAGGATGTGGAGAAAGGCAGAGAGATTCTCATTCAGTGCCAGTGAGATTGTAAAATGGTGAATGCCACCACTGTCATGTGGAAGACTGTGGGGTCTTCACGAAGCTAAGTATCAAGTTGCAGCCTGGTCACAGCAGCAAGATTTAAATACACCACCTGAAGTAAAGAGGGAAGGTCCATAAAAGGAAGTTGGATCTGGGTTTGATCTGGTGGTCCTAGTCATACCCCTGGCTGTCCAATGGCACTTCATGACATTGAATGACCCAACCCCAAAGCCCTGCCCCTCCCAATCCCATGGATTGCCATGGTTGCCTCTGATATATGTACAGTTGTACACAGGGATCCTGTCATGTTTCAGACACAAGGAATGCTGTATCCTGTGGTACCCAATACATCAATATCCCTTTCCTGAAATAAACATTTTAATTTTAGAGTGTGTATGTTAGGAAGTCAGTTGGTTTTGCATTTGCTCTTTAAAGGAATGAAAGAGAAATTAGAGTACCCATTTTACATCCTCTTTGGAGATATTCAAAAGGAAAAGGAGGAGAGGGCAGGGCAAGATGGCATCAGTTTAGGTGGGCACTAACCATCTCTCTCACAGAGGACATCTGATTTGGGACAGGATCCTGGCCGAGTGGTCTGTTCTGGAAGCCCATGGAAGGAGAACCTTAGAGACTTTGATCTGGAGGGAGCTGGACAGTGAGGTGGATTGCTCAAGATAAAATCATAAATTTTACCACAGCCAGCTAAGCCCCACCCTCAGGGCAAAGGACTACAGTGAGCCCCAACTCCTGCTGGCAATCCAGTGAAAGGGAGCATTCTCCAAGAGAGGGAGGGTTCTGGCAGAAGGTGGAGAGGGGTTTCCTTTCTGTGGGTTTGGCAGTCTGGACCCCCTTGCAAGTTTGGGGAGCAAATTAGCTGGCTTGAAGTGGCACCAGGCTGAAGGGTGAGGCAAATCTGCTGTAGAAGCCTGATTAACCTAACCACCCTGTAATACGAGGCTTGGTTCAGGAGGGGGTGCAGTCAGCCAATTTTATCATTCTGCACTGACAAGTATCAGAGTCTCAGCTTCCCTGGGGAGGCCAGGCAGTGGGAGGCATTTGAAAAGTTTCCATAAGCCTTTTTAGGGTGCCTTTAGCAGAGGGGGTGATCTAGAAGAGGCATTCTTTTGGGTCCCTTATTTCTCCAAAGTAAATAAATATATAAATAAGTAAATAAAATAGAACGTTATTTTTTTAAATTTAACTTAGTTTAATCGCTAAAATCTGCCTCAAAACCTGCAAAAAGTAGCCTGCAGGGTAATTGATTGGTGAACACAAGCAGACTGAGAGGCTCCACAAGGGCCCAAGAAGGAACGCTGTTCTTCCTTAGCTTTGTTTGACTGCTTCCTTGTGTATTTGGTTTTTCTTCATTTGTTTGTTTCTTACTCCCCCGCCCCCATTTTTCCTTCTTTTTAAAAAATTAGGTGCTGCTAGCTTGTTTCTTCTTTGCTGTGCTTCTCCTTCCTTGATTTCTCATTCTCTGTGCATTTTGATTTTGTCTACCAATGCTATCTTTTTTCCTTCCTTCATTTTTCTACCTTCTGCTTTCTGTTGTGGTTCTTACATTCCACCTTTTTTCATTAGTCCACAACTTCAATTACTATCCTGTCTATTCCATTTTCTTTATTATTATTATTATTATTATTATTATTATTAACTTTTTCCTTTCAGCACTCTCTTTCCTCTTTCTCTCTCTCTCTCTCCTCATCATTCTGGCCTTTTAAATCATACTATATATTTTCCTCTATTTGGTTTCCCATTCCATCGTAGGTATTCCACTTTTATTTTCCTATTACCCTACAATGCCTACATGAGTTAAATAATCCTTTTACTAAGTCTTATAAGGCCCCTCTTCTAACTTTTATCAATATTACTATTACCCTTTTTCCTTTCTAACCTCTTTCAATTCCTTCGGCCCCAATTTTTTCCTTCAAGGGAACACAGAAAAAAGCAAGGAAATAGAACAAGAAGAAAGCGTCAAAGAGAAAACTTAGCACACACACAGAACCACCAGCTAAATAAAACTCTACAGCAGAAGGAGAAGCTAATCAATTGAATAAACACATCAAGATAAAATGATGACCGGAGGGGAACAAAAAATTACAAGCCATACTGAGAAACAGGGAGACATAGACCAGTCCAATGAACAAACTAAAAACCAGGAAGAGATGCAGAACATGGAACAACTAATCAAAACTGTCCAAACAAATATAATGAACCAACTTAATGAAGTCAAGGAAGAGATTAAGGTTATTAAGAAGACACTGGGAGAACATACTGAAGAAATTGTAAAAATACATAAAGATAAAGGATATGATGGTGATGAATGGCACAATTCAAGAAATCAAAAAGATGCCAGAATCACATAACAGAAGATTTGAACAGGCTGAAGAAAGGATTCGTGATGTGGAAGACAGTAAACCTGAAATTGAACAGATGGTAGAACAGAAAGATTAAAAGATAGAAAAAATCTAACAGGGACTTAGGGATTTAGTTGAGAACACAAAGTACACAAACATACAAATTATAGGCATCCCAGAAGGAGAAGAGAATGGAAAGGGAACAGAAGTGTTGAAGGAAATAATGGCTGAAAACTTCCCAATCCTACTGAGGGAGATGGATGTACATGTCCAGGAAGCACAGTGCACCCCAAACAGTATAAATCC
>JAKSZT010050933.1:0-13442 GCA_026826555.1 Tolypeutes matacus | reverse complement strand
TGAAGGTAAAATGACAACCAAAGCAATGTCAGAAATCATTTGAAAATCACATATCTAATAAGGTTTTTATATTGAGCAAATAAAAAGAAATCCTTCAACTCAACCACAGACTAACAACCCATTTAAAAAATGGGCAAAAGACTTAAACACACATTTCTCCAAAGAAGATATACAAAAGGCCATTTGTGGTGGCTTGGAATTATGTACCCCAGAAAAACACATTCTTAATCTTAATCCAATTCTGTGGATGTGAATCCTTGTAAATAGGACTTATTGATGAGGTTACTTCAGTTAAGGTGTGAACCAGATGAATTAGGATGGTTCTTAATCATTTTACTGAAGGCCTTGTAGGCAATGTCACAAAGGAGAGAGAAAGTCAGAGTGAGCAGACAGAAGCTTTAAGTCAATGGAACCAATAAACCAGGAGAGGCTTCCATGTGCTTTGTGCAGAAAAACACAAGGATTGCTGGCAAGCAGTCCCCAAAAGCCACAGTCTTCTAGGATAAACATCGCATTGGTGGCACCTTGATTAGGAACTTCTAGCCTTGAAACTATGAACCATTGTGTATGGCATGTGCTTTATTAGCTATGAAAATAATATTGCAGTAGAAATTTCAAATCAAAAGCACAATGATACCATTTCACACCCACTAAATGGCTACTATTAAAAAACATCATGTTACCAATGTTGGAGAGGATGTGGAGAAACAGGAACACTCATTCATTGTTGGTGAGGATGTAAAATGATGCAGCCACTGTGGAAGACACATTGGCAGGTCTTCAGAAAGTTAATAAGTACCACATGACTAGCAATTACAATTCTAGCTATATGCAGTGTAGTTGCTGGTGGCTGCTTTGCCTTCATTGCCATATCATATATTTGCGTATCTTCTACTGTGCTCAAGTTTCTAACCAGGGAAGGACAAGGAAAGACTTTTCCACCTCTGTCCCACACATCATCATGAGAATTGTCTTTTTAAGCTCAGTCACTTCTGTGTACACAAAGCCAACCTCTGACTCACCCACAATTCAGAACAGGATCCCTCTGTGTTCTATTCTATAGTACCTCCTTTCTTGAATACCATTATGTATATTTTTAGAATCAAGCAAATAAAGCAGGCTGTAAAGAGAATTATGGGCAAAAAGTTTACTCAAAAAAGTGAGGTTACTTATTTTAAGACATTTCCATGTTGATGAGGTGAGTTGCAAAATGCTTAAAAATTAACCTTATTGCCTATTTCTAATTTGGGGGTACTAACCTGATTTCTATGATATAGTCATTGCATTATGCAGCAGCATAGAAACAACAAAATCATATTTCATTTGCCAGAAACTATATTCTAAATAGGTTAACAATTTATTTGTGTGTCTTGTGAATTTTTGTTGATATCTGGGTATAGATTATATTGGGTTGTCAGATTTTACCCCTTAACCAAGGTTTTTTGTAGACTGATTCTGTGTTGAGACTCTTATCCAACTATTATTCCAGTTTATACTGCTTTCCCTGGGCATGTTTGGTAGCTTTCAATAACTCTCTAGTACGTACGAATGTTTCCCTCCTATAAAAGCAGTTCTTTTTTCCAGGTTCTCTCCGTGTGCTCTGGGATATGCAATTTGTTTAACTACAGTTTTTTATTTTCTCCCTTGGAGCTGCAAGCAGCTCAGCTCCACTCTCTGCCCCCTGGTTTACCTTTGCACTCCAGTGTTTAGCACTGTGACTGCTCTGTGGCTCACATAAACTTAATTCATGGTTTTTCTGCCCCTGCAACTTGCAAGTTCCGGGACCCAGACATATGCCCTGGGTCAGTCTTCCATGGAGCCACTTGAGGTTGGTTATCTAAGTCACCCAATTTTTCATTAGGTGAAGCACTATTTGGCCTAAGAGACTCTAACTGGAATATGTGCAGGCCACAGAGCCATCCCCAGGATTTGGTCTGCCTTCAGGGATGCAAATTGTATGTGCAGGTTTCCAAACTGCCACCATGGTTCAATCAGGTTTCAGAGACTTGCCTTTAACACCCTTGTGCCATCAAACCACTGCTGTGTATTCCACAAACTGCCATTGCATTTCTAAAGGTAGTAGAGGGGCCCAGAGGGGTGAATTTTTCCTGATGTTCTCAAAATAATTTTAGATTTTTTTTTTAAATCAGCATTTGTTGAGTTGTTCTCTAAGCTTTATCATCTTCCAGTGTTTTGATAAAATTTATTCTGCCTTTTACACTGTATCTAAGGTGAGAGTTTCAGCAGGGCATCTTTCAGTGCAACTTGGAAACATCCCCTACCCAATAAATATTTTTTTTAGTTAAGTTGTAGGTTTACAGCAATATCATGCTGAAAATTAAGAGATCTCTTTTATCCCCCTCTACCCATGCTGTTTTCTCTGTAATTAACATTTTGCATTAGAGTGGTATCTTTGATTAATTGATGAAACAATATTATTATAGATATATACTTACAGTCCATAATTTACATTAGAGTTCTCTGTTTTTGCTGTCTAGTTCTCTGGTTATTTGTGGGTCTTTGAAATCTCTTTTCCTTTAACTTGTGGTCAGCTAGTAATATGAGAGAGAGATTCCATTAAACAACTGAAGCCGGGGGGAAAGAGAAGAAGAAGAGTAAAAGAGCTAGATCTTCTTTTCTTTCCAAACTAGTTCTAAGTTGGGGTTTTCCTTCAATTCTTAGCCAAGCTCCTTAAAACTCTGCTGTAGTTCTTACCTTCTATGGTTTAGCCTATAGGTTTGTCAGAGGTGAAAGCTTAGGGTATGCTTATATCTTTTCTGAAAATGTGCCTGACTGGCATATGAACATATCTTTGTAAATTCTCTGTTATACATCTGACATTTTACAATGCCATTATTTCTCAAAGTAACTCTTTCCCCAGATTCCTCTCTCAGTCTTTCAAGAAGTCTATTATTCACTTGTTATAATTCATACCTCAGGTTGCAACAGTTGCTTAACTTCTCTTTTAATCATTTTTATGGAATGTCATGTTCACAGCTCGTATATGCACTGAGAGAGATCTCGGTTGACACAAAAGCAAGCACCTTACATAAATTCTTTAACATTACCACAGACAGGTCAACACAGTAAACAGGAAACAATTAATAGAAAGTCTGCTCTTCTCCCTCCAAAATCAGGTACTTTCACAAGTAATGTGGGCTGCCATCTTCAGACCAGGTGTTTCCTGGTAGCCTGGTAATCTAAGCTAAAATATCACAATGCTCTCTTATCAAGATCTAATTTGGCTTCAGACTTAGTTTTGTTGCTGTAAATCATTGATTAAATTCAGAGTTCAGACAATGTTGATTCTGACAGATTTTCTTAATTTTCCTTTATTTATCTATGCCAAGATAGACCCTTGGCACTCTGTAACCTTGGTAGTGCTGCTGATATTACTTAATGAATCTAATTGTGTTTTTATATACTACATTTGACAATTAGTAAAAAATAAAAATAATACTAAATGCAGCATCAAACTTTATCAAACATGTAAGAATGAACAAATGAAAATTACATAATTTATTCATGAACAATAAAATATCTCATAGTGAAAAATTAAAGAAAACTTAAACATGAAGAAGTGGAAATAAATCATACCTAAGAAAATTTTACACTTTAAAAAATATTCATTCTTGCCCTGCTACCTACTCAATCCAATGAAATATAATTAAAAATGTCAGTAGTTTTAATTGTATATGGAAGTATTTTGGAATTTTTCCTAAAATTTATATAGGAAAACTAATGGTAAAAAAATCAGTGGCAATTTTGAAGAATATAAAGTAGGATAAATTACACTGACAGAATTCATGATTTCTGAACAACGGTAATTAATCCATATGATATTGGCAAAAATACTGATAAATAATCCAGTGGAATAGAATAGAAATGCATACATAGACAGACATACTTACAGCAAAAATATGGGCCTTTCAATAAAAGTCACCTGAAAAACTTAACACATATATTGAAAAAATAAAACTTTTCTATACGTCTCAAATTCTTAAATATTAATATGATTTGAAAGGCTGGAAAATATATTTGACTATTGAGAAAGCTAATATAACACATAAGAAGCAAGTGAAAAAAAAACAAACAGATAAAGGTTGTACAAAAGTTATAGAAAATATATGTATGTGTTACAATATAACAAAATAGATCATATACTGCATGAAAATTCAGCATATATCAATACTTTTGAATCACTGAGATTCAATTTTCTGAGCATAGTCAATTAAAGAGGCAATCAATGACAGAAATTAAGAGTACTTCTAAGACCTAGGGAAGGCTTCCACTCTTCTAACAGGATCTGACAGGTCCACTCATATCATTGTTACAACTAAACAGTAGATGTTGTAGTGTCTTCTAATGTGCACTTTTTGCCATGTACTAGGCCAAATGCTTTAATATTCCATTGTGTCACATCCTCAACCAGCTCATGAGGGTGGACACAATTGATAACATGTTAAGAGATAAAGAAACTGAGTCACAAAATATGACATGATGTGAACAGCTGAAAAGCAACTTCCAAAGCTCAAAGCCTTCAGTGCTGGTCTTTGACACCAGGCTAGTAAATTACATTCAAAATATTTATGTTGACAGTTTTGACAATATCAAAAGAGCTGCTTTTTTTTCTGTTGGAATTGTTCTGCATATTGCAATGACAGGCACAAGCTATTATACATTTCGTCAAAACTTATAAAATTGTGTGGTGCAAAGTGTAAACCATAATGTAAACTTTAGACCATGGTTAGTAGCAATGCTTCAATACGTGCTCATCAATTGTAACAAATGTACCACATTAATGAAAGATGTTATTAATGGGTGAAAGTGTTGGGGGGGGAGGGGATGGAGCATGTGGGAATCCCTTATATTTTCTATGTAACATTCATGTAATCTAAAGCTCCTTTAAAAAAAAAGAAGAAAAAGTCCAGTACAAATATTGAGATTTTGGCCTGGCTAGTGAAAATCATTACATTTTACTGAGTAAATATTTTACAAATATTAAAACAGAAACACTTGATATCTGGGATAGGGGTGAAGCCAGTTTCTGTGCCTCTTCTTTCCAGCTGTTTTGTCTTTAAGATGCTCAATCATCTCAGCATAGGAATCATCATAATATTAGGAGAACTGCAGTTTTATTTCTGTATTAATTATTGCCTCAATAAGCTTCAAATATCCAATATACAATATTTCTTTTTTTATATTTTTATTTTGAAAGAAGTTTTAGGTTACATATTTGTTACACCAAAAATATAGGGAATTCCCATATAACCCACCCCTTCTCCCTCCCACACTTTCCCACATTAACATCTTTCATGAGTGTGGTACATTTGTTTTGATTGATAGACACATATTGAAGTGTTGCTACTAAGCATGGACTATAGTTTACATTATAGTTTGCACTTTCCCACATACAATTTTATAGGTTTTGACAAAATGTATAATGGCCTATATCTGTCATTGCAATATCATGCAGGACAATTCCAATGTCCCCAAAATGCCCACGTTACACCTATTCTTCTCTCCCCCTCCCTCAAAACTTTTGGTGGCTACTGCCGTTAGATCAATGAAAAGTTCTTCCATTGCTAGAATAATAATGTCAACAATAGAATAATAATGAAATAATAATGGGTTATTTTGTTCTATAGTTCATTCCCCAATTTTGAGAATTGTGGGATTTTGATGCCCACTCTGTTTCTGATTGAGGTGGGCCTTAGATACATGGGCAAATGGATGGAACTGTCTTGCTTGAAGTTTTAGATAAAATATTTCTTGATACACTAAAGTAGTATTCATGCACTATTATTTATGTCCTCTTCTCTCATTATCTAGAGTCAATTATCATCCACACATTCCCTCTGGGCAATGTCTATTATAGATGGAAAGAATTGGGCTCCCATCATTTCCCCTAATGCCCCCTGGAGCTCAATATAGAGACACTTGTTCTAAAGCCAGATTATTCCTGTCAAGATACAGTATTTCAAATAAAGCTTCCCACTTGAGCTTACCTACATGAAACAGGATTGGACACTCACCTTACTTTCCTATCTGGCATAAGAAGACAATATTATCTTGTGAGTGTTTTTGTTATTGGTTTCTATTTTCCTTCTCCTGTGCCTCACTCTATTAATCACTAACAGTTCTTTCCTGCAGTATTCACTTATTTTTTGAAAGACCATGCTAATAGGTCAAGAATAGAAAATATAGATAGAGAAGGTATGCACATAAAGAGACCAATGTCATCTTCTTTATTTTTTGCATTAGAATATTTCATTCTATTAATAGAACTTTTAAGAGAATTGCTAGTTCATCATGTAAGTAAAGTGTGAACATATACCAACATTGGATGGACCCAAGGACAGCAATGCAAGCAGGAGTTGAGGGGACTCTACATGTTCCTTAGAGCTTTAATATGCAGAATACTAATTTATATTTATAGTTAAATCAATTTATTGGTGTGCTTGTGTTTATCTACAAAATGGAAACAATGATTTATGCATGGTATTGTTGTTCAATTAATTATTTTATGAATAATTGCTTATAATTTTCTCTTTCCCAATCTATATCAAGAATTTTCCACTTATTCAGTTTGAATCAGTGAACATAATCCTCTGTTTTGCAGCAGTAATTCTTGGACTTATCATAGTATATGATGAAAGAGAATGTAAACATCTATTCATTACATATCTTACAACTCCCAAACCAGTGCTTTCATATTATCCACCCAAAAATATTTTGAAAGAATTACTAAATTATAAATAAATTAAAATTAGATGGATGTGTAAATGAATAAATTAATGAAGAAGTACTGTTATGAAGAAAATTTGTCTTCCATTTATTCAGGTGGATGAATTCATCTTTCAAATATTTGTAGAATAGACATTATGTAATTTGCATTTACACTTTGAGAAATGAGGGCAGTCATGCAATATTCTATCCACCCCAGGTAAGCTTTACTGAGAAAAGCAATCCCTGACACCTTTCAGTCTACATATAAAGAAATGGTCCTAATTATTTATAAATATGTCAACAATTTTAATTTTAATTTTATATTTTCCTATACTTGGGAAAAAAGAGTAATAACCAATGCCGTTTTTCATTTGCTTGCTAAAAACAATAGCACTTTGTGTATTTAAGATGGAATAAATGTACATGTTCAAGGAGCATTTGCTTAATCATATTGTCAGTGATTTTTATTTCATATTTATACATTTTTAAACATAGATTTCTGAGTATACCCTCTTTTAAATGTTTTATAAATTCACAAATTAGGTATTACTATATATTATATTGGTAGGGAAATTTAGTTTAAAAGATGTTTGAGAGTTTCCACTGTGCAAAAATTCAAGTAAATGGCAAAACTGAGAGGCAAAAGATATCTTTCCCTGAAGGCCATGACATTGCACCTCTTTGACACTGTCATGGGGAAATTCTAGGTAGAAACCCAAAATTTATTGGTGAACGTCACACAATAATATGTGTGTGTGTGTGTGTGTGTGTATTCACTCCTTTTTCAAACTTTACCTGGTGCATTGAATTGTGTCTCACAGTTTGGATATGCTCTTGGTCTTGGCTGCATTCAGGTGAGTGTAGACCCATTGCAAATAAGATATCTTCAAGATGTTACTTAATTTAATGTTTAACCTCCTCTGAATCAAGCTATGGCTTTATTCCAGATTACTAGAGCCCTTTATGGGCAGAGTAAAAGTCAGATGGAGAGAGAACCTGGAGGGCTCTGTGTTCTTTGACATGTGACTCCAAAGCCAAGGACCAAGGAGAGTTTGCAGCTATACCCAAAAGTGAGCCTTCTGGGGATCACACCTCTTTGTTGATGCCTTGAATTTATACTTCTCCTAGCCTGAAAAGGGCGAGCCAATAAATCCCCATTGTTTACAAGAGGCTGTTACATAATATTTGTATCAGCAGCCAGGAAACTACAACACTTTGAAAGCCCATCGCATTTCTAAAATACGGTAGTAGTGGTATGATTAGAATTTGTATTAATTAATTGTTTTGGTGATCTCAAACTATTCATACAAAATGAAACAGCATAGATTAGGATAAAGCTACTTATAAATAATGAGGTAGCCATTTTTTTACCAAGATGATCAGATATTTTAATAATTTGGCAATAAAGATTGGCATATAATAGCAGAAGAACAAAAAACTACTGAATGAACCATTTTTGAAAGTTCTGAAGGTTAGTCTAAAAGTGATACTTTCCTGCCTTCTAGAGGTTTGAAGAGGTTTTCTATGTTATAGGTAATTACATTTTTCCTGATAAAAAAAGGAGCCAGGAAACAAGAATTGGGCATGTGGGGACACAGCAGTGAGAAATTGAGAGAATAGTATAAGCACTTGATATGACAAGTACATTCCATGGTTTTAAGTCTTCAAGAAAAGTAAAAAAAATTAAGTAAGCCCTGGAGAATATGTGTGTTCTTTAGGGTTTAGTAAGTGCTTAGGATAGGAGGCTGCAAATCTTCCTGTGGGAGATACAAAAACCCATGCTACTTCATTACCACTTACAGTAACAGTGAAGACAAGGAAGGTTAGCAAGGAGTTAGGTGTGAGTACAACATCCGTGAACTTATCTGTCATCTATAATCCACACATTTTGCAAATGTAAGGAACATGATCTCTTTATATAGCAGCTTATTGAAATTCTGAAATATGTTCAGGTTTATTGGTAAACATAGCAGTTATTTACACAAAACAGAAGAGCTAACACACTTCATCTTAGTCACTTGATGATGTTATTAAATACTAAACATTGACTCTTACAAATAATATCTATTTCTCTTAAGTTCAAAGAAAGATTAATGTCATTACTCCTGTTTTCTAGAACCATGAAAATTGTGTAGAGAAATTAATTAATACATGTAACAATCAATAACTTCAAGACATTTCTTTGGCAAATTTTTGTCACTGATTTATTTTAACAATAATAATTTAAAAAATCTCTTATATTTAAAAATTCAAAGAGTACAAATGGAAATGAAAAGTGAAATAAGAGTACATCTTCCCCAGTAACTGGCTCAAAGAATGTGTTTTAAGGATTGGGTTAAGATTTCTAGAGATTTTCTATTTGATTTATTTTATAAATATTAAATTAATGAGGAAGGCATTATTGAGGATATTTACTGGAGAATTTTGTCTGGAATTTTCAATTACATCATGTACTACATCTAAGATGATCTTAAGTATTTTATAACAAAAAAGGGGGATGTTGTAAGAAATGTACCCAAGTTCCACCAATTTTAAGTTGTATGAGATCATTTAAAAATATTGCAAAGCAAGCACCGATGGAAGTCAGAAAATTATTCATTAGATCTGACATCATTAACGGTTGTGTATATATAATGTTTTAGATCTTAGTGCCTTTCCAGAATTATTTCAGAAAATGATGACCCTCACATTAGGGATAAGAGGGAAACATGAGTGAAGTTTTTGAAGAATAAGAGAAGACAGGGGGTCAGAGAGAGTAGATTAAATGAGAGCAGAAGGAAGAAAAGGAAAAAGAAGGAAGATAGGGAGGAAGATAAGGTAAAAGAGCAAAATCCAAAAGTAAGGAAGATGGAAAGTACTAAGAATGCACTGAAGAACTGACTCCTGAGAAATGAGACCTTAGATCCACATGTATCTCTAATGAAATGAGTGACTGTAATAATATAGAGGACAATCTTGGGAGAGCAGAGATGTGGCCCCAGTGGAGGAAATCCTTGTAGTAGTATTCAGTGTTGACAGAGCTTCAAAAAGCTGGAAATAGAATGCATTTGAAATTCTGATGTGGATGGTATTGGAAGGAGATGATTAGATGCTGACATAAACCAGATTATTAAATTTCAAAAAAATACTTAGACTGATGAAACGTAGAGAGTTTGGAAAGGACAAATGAATAAAGATAGGAAAAAATAAATTATTAAATTAATGAATCAGCATTTCAAAAATGAACCTCTTGAACAGAGGAAGCTGAATTTATGAAAATTCAAAGAGTGCATGAAGGTGGATGACATAGTTTGGAATTTAATAAGAAACATTGGTATCAATGACCAAGGAAGAAAAAGATTATTGGGCATTCAAATTAGCCTTAGATATGGACTGTTACATGTACCCTAAGACTGTGGATAAGAAGGGTGTAAATACATAGGAATTGTATTATATTGAGACTCTTATTACAGTAGAATCTATTAGGACTTTTAAATGGATATAAAAGTATGTAAATATAGTGAAGCTGCTAGTGAAACAAATATTTAACATTTCTATATTGGCTAAAATATAGATTATAATAGATTGCCCTTAATGGAAGTCACCACATACTGTTGGGAAAGGCTGGAAAATATAAAAATATAGAGCAATAAGGATAATGGTTTTGAATAATTCTACCTTTCCACATAGTACTTGATATGTAGGAAATAAATGGAGTGATGTTTCAGCTCTGAAACACTGTGATTAAAAGGCTCCTGTAGTACTTTTGGAAGATGGAATGTAGCCACAGAAATGAATGGTCAACCTTAGAAAGGGGTGTAACAGTGAAACTCAGGATGGGGAGTACTAGAGGAGGAAATGCATCATTTGTCTGTTTACTATGCCATCCCAACAGACAAATGTGGCCTTTCCACTTACATTGTCATTGTTTTCTAAGTTTACTTGATGTTCCAGTGACCTAGTTGTTGGGTTTTTTTGGTAATTTTGTGTATATTACTTCCCAAATTGTAAATACAATTAAAATTACAGTATATAATATATGATTAAGTAAAGTACATAGGATATTATAAATAAATAAATTTTGTGCTAATATCATTCATTAGCCGATTATGGTATCTAGGCTAAGGAATGATCAAAATGAAGACCAAAGGGATCCAATAAAATGTCTAAGAAGGAGAGAGAGAGAGAGAGAGAGAGAGAGAGAGAGAGAGAGATTGAAGAATCAAATGTGAAAATAAAAATAGTACATGTTAATAATTGCAATGAAGAGATATATGTAGCCAACATAAATGTGATCTCAGAGAGAGAAATTCCTTAATTTGACTTCTAAATGAAATGAGAAGCAAAGAGATAGCACTGTATAGTAGAGATAAAATAACTTTTATACCTGGAGGTCACATAATGGATTCAACTGCTAATAAATAGAAAGACTTTGATATGAGTAGCTTTCTATTATTATTCAGATTCTCTTAGATCATGAACTAATGATAAATGTCAACATTTGGAGGATATTTATGAAAAGTTAGTGTATAAAATTAGCTATATGAACTTAACAAATCCTACAGGCAAAACTTTGAACTCCAGTATACATATTTTACACCTAAGTGATAGAAATTTATGTAAATATAAGCACGAGGTTTGAAGATTTCATTTTAATGCTAACACTCTTTTAAAAATAAGGTTTGAGGCAGGGAGACTAATCAAGGATTAGGCATTATTATGTTATGTTTTACTAACAAACAATACAGAGAAGAAATTGGATAAACATGAGCCTATAAAGATACTTAAGCTAATTGCTTTCCTCGTGTTCACTTTCCCTATTTTTTAGGGATTATTTGCCTTTGGTTCGCCACATCCACAGAAAATTACCCTAAAAATGCCAAACTCTACCATGGTGACTGAATTCCTGCTCACAAGATTTTCTGACGTGTGGAAGTAGAGAGTCTTACATGCCATGCTATTCCTATTGAGGTACTTGGGAACCCAGGTGGGGAACTTTCTCATTGTCATAGTAACCACCCTCAACCAGAGCCTTCATACCTCCATGTATTTCTTCCTTAGGAATCTGTTTGTGTTGGACATGTGCTACATTTCTGTTTGCTACATTTCTGTAACTGTTCCCAAAGCATGTGTCATTTTCCTGCTGACAACAGGACAATCGCCATGGTGTGATTTGCAGCTCAGGTCTTCCTCGTGGTTTTCTTTGCTTATGCTGAACTGCTGTTCCTCACCATCATGGCCTTTGACCACAATGTGGCCATCTGCCAGCACCTCCACTATCCTGTGAAAATGAACCCTGTGTTCTATGCCCAGGTGACACTGGTCACCCTACTCAGTGCTGTGGTCTATGCAGGGTTCTACACTGGAAGTGCATTCTGGCTACCCTTCTATCAATCCAATGTGGTCCATCAATTTTTTTTGTGATGTCCCCTCTCTGCTAAAGCTCTCTTGCTCAGAGATCTTAATCAATGAAATTTAAATTTTTGTCTCTGCAGTAGTGCTTGCTGGTAGCTGTTTTACCTTCATCATCAGATCTTATATTTGCATATTTTCTACTGTGCTCAAGTTTCCAAATAATGTAGAACAAGGAAAGGTCTTTTCCATTTGTGACCATCTTTATTAGTTCAGGTGCTGCTATATATATGAAGCCAACCTCCAACTCACCCACAAGTCAGGACTTGATCACTTCTGTGTGTTATTCTAGTCCTTCCTTTTTTGAATCCTATAATCTATAGTTTTAGAAACAAGCAGATAAAGGAGGCTCTAAGGAGAATTATCGGCAAAAGGATTTATATTGGAAAATGACAGGATAATTAATTCATGACTTTCCCACTTTAGTAAGGTGAGTTGAAAATGCCTCAAAGTTAAACTTCTTGCCTTTTTCCAACTTTAAGGGACAGGACTTGAACTTTCAGAGACAGTCATTATATTATATGTCTGCATAGTAACAACATTATTATATTTTATTTAGAGATTTCTCCTTCAAAAACTGAACCTTCTTGGGAAGCGGCTGTGGCTCAATCAGTAGGGCTCCCGTTTACCATATGGGAGGCCCCGGATTCGGTTCCTGGGGCCTCCTGGTGAAGGCAAGCCCGCCCGCACGGCGTGGTTAGCTGACCCAGCGAGCACAAGCAGCAAGGGGGGGATAAATGAATAAATAAATGAAAATCTTAAAAAAAAAAAACAAAAAAAAAAACTGAACCTTCTAGGATACCTGAAATATCACTGCATAAGTCTTGTCTTTTGCAAATTACTACTGTTTCAATTGATTTTCCTTTAAACATATTATTCTAGAAAATATAAACTATACAAAACTTCATGAGAGGTTTTGTGCACTTATAAGAGTCAGAGATAATCATTCATTCCTCATCTGGTTAAAATGATTCTAAATATATATTAACATCTGAAATCTGGGCATAAAATTAAATTAAAGTTTTTTCCTTAATAAATGGTAAGCTTCTGAAAACATGTCATTGGTAATTATGAATGAAGATACCTCTTCCTGTATTTCATAATGTGGAAGAAGAAATTTTAAATAAGAATTACTTTTGTTCAAAAGAATCATGCACATGATTCACCAACACACCACACAGGTGGAATATTTGTTATAGATTATGAGATAATATCATCAGACTATTACCACCAACCATGGTCCGTAGAGTACTTTTGGCATGCTTTTTCAATACACCCCCCTTATCAGCACAGTATATCTTTGACATTGATGCAAGAATATT
>JAKSZT010050917.1:6533-29849 GCA_026826555.1 Tolypeutes matacus | reverse complement strand
ATCACAGCTAATCAAACAAATATCCTTAATAAATTCAATGAGATGGCCAATGAAATTAGGATATTAAGAAGACAATGGATGAGCACAAAGAAGAATTTAAAATGATACATAGAAAAATAGTAGATCTTATGGGAATGAAAGATGCAATAAATGAAACTAAAAATACACTGGAATCATATAATAGCAGATTTGAGAAGGCAGAAGAAAGGATGGGTGAGCTTGAAGGAATCAACTCTGAAAGTGAACATACAAAAGAACAGATGAAGAAAAAATTGGAAAAAATTGATCAAAGTCTTGGGGAACTAAAGGATAGCAAGAGATGTGCAAACATATGTGTTATGGGTTTCCCAGAAGGAGAAGAGAAGGGAAAAGAGGCAGAAAGAATATGTGAAGAAATAATGGTAGAAAATTTCCCAACACTATTGAAGGACATAGATATTCATGCCCAAGAAGCACAATGTACTCCCACCTGAAAAAACCTGAATAGAACAATTCTGAGACACATACTAATCAGAATTCCAAATGCCAAAGACAAAGAGAATTCTGAGAGCATCAAGAGAAAAGCCATGCATAATATATAAGAGATACCCAATAAGATTAAATGCTGATTTCTCACCAGAAACCATGGAGGCAAGAAGACAGTGGTATGATATATTTAAGATACTGCAAGAGAAAAACATCCAGCCAAGAATCTTATACTTGGCAACATTGTCTTTCAAAAAGGAGGGGGAGTTTAGAATATTAACAGAAAAACAGAAACTGAGAGTTTGTAACCAAGAGACTTTCTTTGCAGGAATTACTAAAGGATGTGCTACAGCCTGAAAAGAAAAGACAGGAGAGAGAGGCCTGGAAGAGAGTCTAGAAATGAAGATTATATCAATAAAAGTAACTAAAAGTGTCAAAAGAGTGGTAAAAATAAAACATGACAGATAAAATCCAAATATTCAGGAATAATCTTAACCAATTTAAAGCACTTGTATTCCGCAAACTACAACTCATTGTTAAAAGAAATAAAAAAATACCTAAATAATTGGGAGAATATTCCATGCTCATGGATTGAAAGACTAAATATCATTAAGATATCAATCTAACTCAAATTGATATACAAATTCAATGCAATCTCAATAAAAATTCCACCAGCATTTTTTAAATAAATGAAAAAACATTATTGTCAGTTTTATTTGGAAGGGTAAGGGGTCCTGAATAGCCAGAAACATCTTAAAAATGAAAAGTGAAGTGGGAAGTCTCTCATTTCCAGACTTTAAATCATATTACCTAGCTACAGTAGTAAAAACAGCATGGTACTGTCATAAAGACAGACACATAGACCAATGGAACTGAACTGATGGTTAAAAAACAGACCCTCACATCTATGGTTAAGTGATTTTTTACTAGCCTATCAAACCCACCCAGCTAAGGCACAACAGTTCATTCAACAAATGGTGCTGAGAAAATTGGATATCCATAGCAAAAGAAGGCAAGAGTACCCCTCTCTAACATCCTATACAAAAATTAACTCAAAATGAATCAAATACCTAAATATAAAAGCAAGAACCATAAAGTTTCTAGAAGAAAATTTAGGAAAATATCTTCACAACCTAGTGGTAGGTGGTGGATTCTTAAAGAAGATAAAAGGATGACTGAGATGGTCTACTGATAATGTATGTGAAAGTTTTAATTAGCTTTACTGCAAAAGTGTGGAAATGTACAGAGTTGATAGTAACACATTAAAGTGAGTAACAGCTGGTGTATAAATGGTGTGTGGCTGAAAATGGGGATGTAAATGCCAATTGACAGAAAGCTAGAGAATAACCTAGTGACTGAATAGCACAGTAAACCCAGAGGTGGATGAGAATAGTGGTTGATGGTACAGATGCAAGTGTGTCCTTTGTGAGCTAGAGCAGATGTACATCAGTATTGCAGGGTGGTGGGAATGTGGAGAAGCATGGGAAAAATACAACTGGAGTGACCTATGGAGTGTGGTTAACAGTAAAAATGTAATATTCATGCATGTATGCCAAAGATGTACTGTGTTGATAACGGGGTAGTATGGAAAATGTGTGCCAAATGTATGCCATGTACCTGGTAATAAGCAGATGATATATCTCATAATTTGTAACAAATATTCCACTGGGGTGTGGTATGTTTATAGAGGGGTGTTATTTGGGAATTCTGCACATATACATGATTGTTTTGTAAGTTTACAGCTTCTGTCATAAAAATATATTTAAAAAATAGTAATAGGGTGGGTTGGGGGAAAAATTCACCAAATGTAAGATAAGGACTATAATTAGTAGTAAGATTTTGACAATATTCTTTCATACTTTGTGACAAATATCTCACGATAATACAAGGTATTGGTGGAGGGTTGATTCATGGGACCCCTCTGTGATGTTATGAATGTTTGCTTTGTAAGTTCACAACTTTTACTATACATTTAGTGTTTTTGTATGTTCATGTATAAATGATATTTTAAAAATATTAATATTAGCTTAGGTTGTGGGAAAATACTTTGGTTAGTAGTAATATCTTGAGGATGCTCTTTAATCATTAGTTAAAAATGTTTAACAATAATGCAAGGTATTGGTGGTTGGCTGAGGTATGAGAGCCCTGTATGATGTTATGTATGTTTGTTTTGTGAGTTCACAAGTATTACTATACACTTATTATTTATGTATGTTCATGTATGAATGATATACTTCAATACATTTTTTAAAAAGTGAAGGAGAAATATTTTCTAAGAGAAAAATTGATTGACTTTATCACACAGTGATAAATTGAACATTTGTAAAAAATGTTAAAGTTCTTCAGTCAGATAGAAAATGACATAGGACAAAAAGCTCCTATTTTTCTAATGAAAAGGAGGAGGTTTGGAGAGGGAATATATTAAGGTAAAATAATTTATTATGACTTTATTTTTTGACATAAAATTACCAATGTATTTGGGATAACTAAGAATGATCAGGAATCCACAAATGTAACATTCTCAGAAAATAGTACATGGCATTATTGACAGAGGAACCCAATTACCAATACAACCAGTGCTAAATTTCCCATCACTGTAAAGTAGTATATAGCTAGAAACAGGAAAAATAAATTGATCTGCAGTTCAAGATTATCTATGGAGCCCTTCAGTACAATTATTGTGACTTCAGTGACATTTTTCATGTTAACATTTAATGGAATGAATTTGAAGATACTCATTAAATTGCAATTCATATTACTATGAAAAATGTCAACAAAATTGTGATCCAAGATTTAATGAACAATAGCTTCATATTTATTTCTTGGCAATGCATTATTACCTGGCAGTGAATCACAAGGCTGTGATAAGGTAGTGGCTCATGTGTTGATGCCACTCTGTGCAAAATGTAAGGGAGATGAGGGTGTTTAATTATTGGTTGAACTCATGTCATTTCCAAAGGCATCAGATTAACTTGTTAATTTAAAACTGGATTCTGGGGAGCGGATGTGTCTCAAATGGTTGAGTGCTGACCTCCCACTGGGGAGGTCCAGGATTAAGTTCCAGGTGCCTCCAGAAAAAGCAAAACAAACAAGCAAAAACAAATGAAAAGAAAAACAAACACTCAAACAAACAAAAACAAATGAACAGAACAACTCAGGAGGTCCAGGGTTTAATCCCCAGCCCCAGGTACCTAAACAGACAAACAAACAAACAAACAAACAAAAACTGGATTCTGATATCTCTTTTCATATTAAATCACACTAAAACACAAAGTGAACAGCTAAAAGAAATTTCCTTTCATGAGATAGTATATCAGTGCACAGAGCATTGAAATAGAACAGTAGAATTTTAGCTCTTTCAGCAATTCAGTAAAATGATTCACTCTATTCCTCACACCTATAGAATGGATATATCAATATTTATATAAGAAGATTGGAATAAATATTGACAGACAACATATGTAAGCAATTTTTTGTGAGCTAATCTCTGAAAGTTTACCAGTACCTCAGATCTTCTGGAATTTTGCTGAACACAATGTATCAAGATATTTATTTGAAAGATACATTATGGTTGAATTAAAATAGTATGGCAGTTTATCTTTTATTCAAATTTATATCTTAAATACTTAGCATTATGTTGTCCTTTAATGATTAAATAATTGCTCATTTGATTGCTTTTGGAAGTCTAAGTTCTTGACAACATATGTTTTTCTATTACCTCTAAAAACTCTGTGGAGCACTTTTTTGGTCAAATTAAGATGGCAGCATAAAATGTTCCATTGTGCTGTTTCACGACAGAATCTTTGAAAAAGTAGCAAAAATGGCAAAGTCATCTTCCTCAAAACCCTGAAAAAGAGTAAAATGTTGCTGCATTTGGACAAGAGCCAAATCAGGAAAATAGAGATTTTAAAGCAGTAGGAGAAACCCATGGCACACTTGCTGACCCCTCTTCCACCCAGTCCTTGGCACAGGTTGCAGCCAATCTGCACTACCATGGTGGGTTCTTGGCCCTGTTGTTGCAGAAGTAGAGTAACCCTTAAATGCCTAATAAGGTGCTGGTATGCCTCTGTCCATTAATGGGTATGGAACCTGAAACACCAAACTAGGAAATGCTTCTCAGACTTGATCTCCCAGAACTTGCACTGCAGTGAGAAGCAGCTTGAGGACAGCTAAATCAGTAAAAGAAATAATTGAGTGAAATGGTCTGGAGTAAAGGACTACTTGCTTTTCATCATGCAATAGAGCAACTAGGAGGGAGAGAAAGTCTATTTCATAGTGAGTAGAAAGGGAATTAAAATTCCTATAAATGAGAAATTTCCCAAAGCATGGGCAAGCACAACTCTGTGGCAAGACTCAGGCTGAGAAAAGAAAGGAATCTGCACTTCACATTTACCTCGGGCTAATATTCTTGTTAGGAGATCTAAATTCTGAAGGAGCACACAACCAACAAAGAGTCAAATTGCAAATAGTGTGAAAAATATTTTATATATTATTTTGGCCATTTTTATTAACACTCAAGGAAATCTCTGTCATATGGATACAAATTAAGGAACAGACAACACAGAGAATAAATTTCAAAATTAACCCTTTAAAATATTTTTCTAAATTGCAGAGTTTAGAAAAAAAATCAAAGACAAAGAACCAGAAAGTGATGTCTCATCAAAAGGAACAAGATAATAATTCAGAAACCATCTGGGAAGAAGGCAAGACTTTGGACATATTTGGAAAAACTTAAAAAGAACAATCCTCAATATGTTCAAGGAAAACACAAAGAAAAAAAAAGGATATAACAAAAAACAATGAGTGAGCAATGTGAGAATCTCAATGAGAGAAATTTTTAAAAGGAACTAAATGGAAATTCTGAATTTAAAGACCAAAAAACTGAAATTTAAAATTCCTTGGAGAATTTCAACAGCAGATTGGAGCTGACAGAAGGAAGAATCTGTGAATTCAAAGTCAAAAAAATAAAAATTATTCAGGCTGAGGCTCAAAAAGAAAAAATTATTTTAAAAATCAAACAGAACCTTAAACCTGTGAGAAACCACCTAGCATACCAATACATGAAATATTGGAATCATAGAAGGAAAAAAGAAGGGGCCAGAAGGAATATTCAA
The DNA here is from genome assembly GCA_026826555.1 of Tolypeutes matacus. NCBI lineage: Eukaryota > Metazoa > Chordata > Mammalia > Cingulata > Chlamyphoridae > Tolypeutes > Tolypeutes matacus. The sequence continues at coordinate 24,270 of JAKSZT010050917.1, read as the reverse complement.
GCAAATAATGGCAGAAAACATCCCAAATTTAAGAGCAGAAAGGAATATACACAGTCAAAAACCTTGATGAACCCAAAAGAGAATAAACTCAATGAGAAACATGCCCACACACATAGAAGTCAAAATGTTGAATGCTAAATACAATGAGAGTGTTCTGAAAGATGCAAGAGAAAAGCAATGTGTTATATACATGGGAGTCCCTGAAGATTAAGGCTCATTTTCTCTTCAGAAACCACGTAGGCAAGAAGGCAGCAGGACAAAACATTTAAAGGGAGGAAAGAAAAAAATGCCAACCAATAATTTTATATCCAGTGAGACTATATTTTTTAAATGATGAAGATATTAAAACTTTCCAAAATAAATCCTGAGAGTGTTTGTCACCACTACATATGCCCTGCAAGCAAAACGAAAGAGAGACATTTGGACTGAAGGGAAAGGACATTAGACAGAGGATCAAAGTGATATAAAGAAATGCAGACTTCTGGTCAATGTAAACACAAGGGCACTTATAAATGTCAGTAATATTGTATTGTATTTTTTGTTATATATCTCCACTTATTAGATTCTACAGATCCTAAAACACAAATTAATAAAAGCTAATATTATATCTATGGTTTGTGCCACAAAACATATATAAATGTATTTTGTAAAAGTTGAAAAAAGTTGAGGAAATGGATTAGTGTAGGAACAGTTTATGTGTATGGTTTTGAAATAAAGTTGATATCAAACTGAAGAAGAATGTTAAAGATTTAGGATGTAAAATTTAGCCCCTGGGTAACTGAAAAGTAAATAGTGGAAAAATATATGCAGATAAAAATGAGAAGGGATTCAAAATGATTCTATACAAAAATTTAAATACATGTGAAAGCAGGTTTAATGGAAGAATCAAGGAACAAAAATGGTAAAAAGACCTTACAGTGAAATGGCAGAAGAAAGTCTTTTATTATCCCCAGTTGGTTCTTTGAAAAGATTAATAACATCAATGAACCTTTAGCTAGATACAGTAAAAAAGAGAGGAAGTAAATAACTAAAATCAGAAATGAAATAAGGGTCATTACAACTGACCCCACAAAAATAAAGAAGATTATAAGAGGATACTATTTACATCTGTTCACCAATAAAATAGACAACCTAGATGAAATGGGCACATTCTTAGAACCATTCAAACTATATACAGAGATACAAAAATAAACATAAATTCTAAAAAACCCATTGGCACAAAATGGAATTAAACAAACATGATTACAGTTTTATAAGGATGTTTTTTAGGCATTAAGACAAGAGAAAAAGCCTATGAATCAAAGAGATTGTCATTAAGAGACTATGAAACATTTAATAACCTGCACTATCTAGATTAGACAGCTAGCAAAATATACTTAAAATAATTATTGATTATTTTACTCATTATATCACAATATAAACCACTGAGTGTTGAAAGTTACTTCCCTCTATTGATAAATTTTCATGACCATTTAAGATTGGTCCCTACTTCCATTGTTCTTACTTTGAACTGGGCTGTCTTTTTCAGGAGGAAGATAAAAGCAGGGACCTAATTTTGAGCTCTCGTATTGACCACTACAAACATAAATTTCACATTTTCTTTTTCTTTAGTGTTTTCTCATAAATATGGGGTTCCAATACCTATTAGAACTATACATAAATCAGGTTGTGATGGATGTGTTCTAGTCACCCAGGCAATGGTTAAGAACTAAAGTGCTTATTTAATACCAGGGATTTCATAGCTTATTTGAACTTGATGTTTTGCGTTCTATCTCCTAAAATATTATGCAATTTACCTGAAATTTCCTCTTACCTGTGGCACAACAAAGGCAGATAAAGTTTACCCTATAAAAATGTTTTATTTAGATTATTTGTATCCACTTACTCAGTTGTTGGAACCAACAGGAGATGCCCCACGGGGAATATGTCCCAATTATCTTCTGATTGAAAATAACAATATGATGATTTATCAATAATAAAAAGTAAATTGTTCTGGAATAATGCACTACCTGTTAACATTTGTTGAATGAAGAAAGTTCCTTGGCCTCTCATTTAAAATGATACCTTAGAAAATACATGAATATATGTTTTAACAATATGTAAAAAATCTTAAAATATGAGACATAAACTTATATATTAAGCTCTGATATGGGTTAGCACTTAAGTTCTCTGAGGCCAAATTTTCTCATCCAAAGTGCATTCACATAACCATTTTTATCATGTAGTTCATTGTTCCAGAAACATTCATTTGATTACTATAGGGGAAAAAAAAGGCAATAAAACCATATCATATTGTTTTGTTATTTTTTTGTCCCAGAAGAGAGTGTAATTTTTGGGGGGGGAATCCCCTGGAGACTTCAAGAAGAGCTTGACAAGCTGGTATAAGAATCTAAACACATAATATTCTTACCTTAACTGAATGAGCACTTCTGTTCCACAGGTAAAAGGTAAAGGTTTTCATCACTTACACACTTTAAGCCTGTATCTCCAACAGGAATTTATACTTTAATATTTAAATTAGAGATTGGCTGTTCTACTTAGATTTGTGTTAAAAGTTGAACAGTATGCCTTCCCTGGAACATAGCAGGGAAAATAGGAAGGACTGTCTATATATTCACTTCAAGAGACGTAAATTAGAAATTTATTCAATATTTGTCATGAAAGATACTAGTCAGAATAGGGACACTAGAAATTAAGGGCCACATTTTAAAATTAGGTAAAATTGTAAATGGAGAGATTATTAAATGTCAACTGTCCTTTGGGTATATGCCAATTTGGGATTTTTTTTTGTCTGATAGAGGAAGATAAATATATTTTAAACTTATTTTCCAGGTTAGCTAATAGCTCTAGAGGCTACTTTTTTTGTTGTTTATTTGTTTGTTTTAATTTTCTTGTCTGTTACCTTCAAAAAAGAATTCAAATAGGTGAGGATATTTTTTGAGTTGTTTCTTGAGATTAAAATTCCAGAATGTTGGCAGATGACAATAGGATTGCAATATGGTTGAGTGGAAATAGCTCAGAGTGTGGAGTCAGAGAAATCTTGGCCCTTTATCCTGTCTCTGCTAGTAACTAATTGTTTGGCTTTGATCAATGTATAAGTCCAACTGGTTATCAGTTTTCTCATCTATAAGATTATGCTTAATTATTTAGTTTTCATGGTGCTATGTAGATTACACAAAGTTATGTAAAAGAAAATTCCTTACTCCTAATAGTCATTTAATAATATGTGGTAGCTGCTAACATAGCTTTCCTTCTTCACAAGCTCAGTGTTTGTATTAATTATTTTCACTGTCATCTGCTACTTAGTTTCTGACTTATATAACTACAGGAAATGATATTATTTGAGTCTTCCAGATAGTTTATGGTTGTTCTTTAATTCAGGCCCTAAATATTTTTTCTTTCTAGCATATATCTCATCTTAAAGTGAAATCAGCTACACATAAACAATGACTAAACATTTTAACTTTTATTCTATCATGTTTACAGAGCTGTATGTTAATATAGAGAATTTCCCTGGTGAGACCTTTTTTCTATAAAATATGCCCACATTTATAAACCAACATCTTGATGTACAAACAAATTAGAGCTACCAAGTGATGCCAGGAAATTAGACTGCCAAAGATTTCAGGGCAATTTAAGCAAAATATATTATTACTTTGCTTAGATGACCAAAAGCAGAATGTAGTAGCAGAGGTGAATTTTTTTTGGTCCCCAGTAGCATAGAATATTGGGATTCTTTAGATTTGATTTCAATAGAATGATATTTTAGAAAATATTTACTGCCATATGGCAAACATATCTACAGCTTAAAAAGGAAATACATAGAGCTGATTGCATCGGGCCCGTTCATTGCTCAATGCTTTGATGACGGAAAAAACTGAATTATAATTGTATTTATTTTGTTCCATTTAATTTAAATCAGAAGTCACATTTTAATTATAGGCATCTTCATATATTGTAATATATAATTAATATTAATATAAGAAAATATCTTAATGCATCTTATAAATAAGCACTCTTCAGGAACACTATGTTGATGAATTAGAACATGATATGCCTGGAAACTGTCCAGTCCTAGTTACTCTTTGCTTTAGAAGGATGAACTTACTTTTCCAAGCTCATTTGTCTTTTGGGGAAAAACTGCATTTTATTTAGAGGCTTCCAATCTTCAACGATTGTTGTCGCAGGTATGCTAGTCAAGTGTAGAATTGGAAGGTTTCTGAAATTCCTGTGGTATATGTTATTCAAGATATATTATGTGGTGGATTCCTTTACTAGACTCCTTATTGATGCAAGTTTCTTAATTTGCCTGCATATTTAATTTCTTTCACTGTGCTTCTTGCTATTGTCCTAATTCCTGTTTTGTCTTTATAGCCATTCTAAATAAAATAGAAAGTATTTTAAAATTTGTTTGTAGATATGTGTTTTTAAGAGACATGGGCAAATTATCTTAATTTATCTTCCTGGTTTTGCTGTGTGGAATATCAATTAAATCCTGCATATATATATTTTTTCACTTTGAAAAAGAAACTTTAGCAGGCATTCTCTCATTAGCTTTCACTAAGCAATGATACTTCTGGAAAAAATAGGTTTAGTTTGCTAGTTGTAATTTTATAACATAATTTAAGACAAGTGTAAATTATTAAAAGGTATTTCTTAATGGACTATCAAAACTTATCCAGTTAAGCACTACAAATAAACTTAGCCAATAAAGTGAAATGAACCTCAAAAAGCAGTGGGTCCATCAAAATGCCTCCAGAGCTAACACATGATATTGCTCTATGAAGTATCATGGTATAAGTTAAAGAATGTAAGAGGAAATAGAGGGTGGTGGATATTGCCTGTCTCATATAAAGTACCAACTTTTACTTCTTAAAATGTACATGGGCGAGACAAATAACTTATTCTTTCCAAATAAAGCCTACTAGATGTGACATTTAATAGAGTACAATATTTTGCTTCATTTTAATTTTGAATGCTATCTTTACATCTTTATTTCATGGTCCATCATGTAGACGCAAACATTTTGAATTAACAAATTTTATTTTGAGGATTGTATTTTCCCTAAATTTACTTCCCAACTCTTCATCCCTTCAGGTTATTTCAAAGGCAAATGCTTCCAAACTTTCAAGGAAGAGATCATCCATATTTTGTACAAGTTCTTCCAGATTACACAAAATAACTACTCTTTAATTCATCCTGGGATGTCAGCATAATACAATTTTTTTTTTTTTTTTTTTTTACTTTCATGTTGTATGCATTTATTTATTATTATTATTATTTTTTTTTGGTGGCTTTTTTTTTATTGTGGGTAAAAAATGCTTACAAAAATGTTATTTATATATATATATAAATATATTTTAAGAGGTGATTAGATTACCCAAAATATTACACAGAACCCACTGGGATTCCCATGTTGCCCACCTCCCACACCATAATACTATTTTAATTTAATATATATAATCATTATTTATTGTCTGTGATTTCATATATATAGATGCAAAAATCCCCCCCAAATTAACATATCATTAATATCAACTTTAAAAGAAACCTATAATTGACTTTCTATCCATATGAATTTGCCTATTCTAGATATTTCATATACAAATATCCTTAACCGAGATTAATAAAGTTTTTATTGTTTTTTTTTTTTTATCGGGAGGTCCCGGGATCGAACCCAGGTCCCTCCATATGGAAGACGGATGCCCAACCATTTGAGCCACATCCACCTCCCCCTCTGGTATTAATAGATTGGTCAGAGTAACATCAACATGCTCACATTTAAAGAAGAAAAAGAACAAAAGAGGGAGAAAAGTAGAAAGGAAGGAAGAATCTTGAACGACTATAAAAATACATCAGGAATGGGACTTTGGGTGATTTTGCATCAGCAGAGATATGTACACGTATTATTTTAAAATTAAAAACCAAAAGGATAAACACTCATAGTCTTTTCAATAAACACAGCTAATGGGGTCATGACCCTTTATAAATGTTCCACTCCTTATTGAGTAAAATACAATGCATTATCTCAGTAGGGAAACACTAAGTTCACAATACAGGGACATCAGTGAATGATATACCTTTTGGGGATGTATGATAAATCATTATTTCGCAGCTTGTGATAATCTTTGAAGATATTTTTTAGTTGTGCTTCAATATAATTATATACCATTATGCCATATTCTCAAATACATGGACAATATCATATTGCCTGAGATACACAGTTTCCATTGCAGTTGTGCCATATAACAGGCCTGTGGACATGTATGGGAAAGTCTCATCCTTTTTCCATCCCTAAACATATATTTCCTTTTTGCTTGTGATATGTGAGATTTGTAACATGGATTACAGATCAGAATGAACACTTCCATTAATGCATTTGGGTATCTTCTGAGAAGAGAAAGGAAATACCTAAGTCTAAAGCTTTGGAATGTTTAAGGTGAGGCAAGTTCACTAATACTGAAATCAGAAAATACATATCTGACATAATTCTTCTAAGGGTGAATGAACCTTCATGATCCTTTAATTGTGTTGATTTTTAGCTAAGTTTGGCACTCATTAGAAATATATTCAGAGACGCTTCCAAGGCTTATCTATAGGAAAATCCAGTAAATTTAACACAAAAATAGTAGGGTCCAAGGCCTTTTATTATTGTGCTCTGATGAATATATTAGCCTCAGCTAAAATGTAATATTTTATCATGACTTTGCTATCCATTTATTAATGTAAATATCACTGTTGCACAAACATCTGTCTCCCAACTTCCTATCACAATGGACCAACTCTGATGTAACCTGCAGCTGTGTCCAAGCTACAGCATCTAGAATCTTCTTTGGGATAATTCCGAGATTTCTGCAGGACACCTCAAAGCATCTCAAGTGATTGCTCCTTACTTGCTTATAGAAGTAACTTGCTCTTTATTTCACACTGTTACCATTTCTCCCTTCCCTCTCGCCATTTCCTCATTTATGCTTCCTGGAATCACCTACCAGGTAAACATTATATACCCATATCTTTGTAAAAGGATCTGCTTAAGGGGGAACTTAAAATCTGACAATATCTGTCTCGGATATGGTATTGGTAAAATGAGGGCACAGATATCCACAGAAAAAATGAAATTTCATAGATGCAATTAATAGGAGATTATGATAATGCTACTATCACATTACTGAATAACTGGAAGCTATCATTGGAAAATATTAGTATATGAAATATAAACACTTATTCACAATCAATAACCTTGACTTGACCATCACCATCTTTGCTGAGTTCACATTCTAGATGAAGCTTTCAAACAATGCTTACTCCTTTCTCCTCTAGAAGTTTCACTATTTAGATTTCTTATATCAATATAAAAATCCTAAAAATTTGAAATAGATTGCTTGCTTTCTTCAAACAGCATATTGCTGCTAAAAATACCAAGTTTCTACAGAAAACGTTGGTATAAAATGAGAATATTAATATATATAGTATATATAATGTGCTGAGCCTGGAATTTGTACTATTGTCATTCCCATAATTTAAATTGAAAATATGAGTCAAGAATTGTCATTGGAGCTAAACTGATAATCATGGAGATTATGGCTCTTACCTCAAATGAGTAATGTGTTATTGCTTCCAAAAGTGGTTGCTAGCCTCACTGAAGATGATAGGAATTTATGAGTGTCTCTCCTATTTCAGCCATAACCCTGGGTACTTGAATGCATCTGATACCAGGAAATTATGCCACCGGGACTTTGTTAATTATCCAGGGTACCATTGATTTCCCTATTTAGAAACATTGTTTCACATAAAATTTCCCTGCTTTCTTGTATTGCTTTGTACTATCACCTATCAATCACCTTGAGTTAAATATATTATTTGTTGAATACATACCTTAATCTCCCAAAAATTATTCAATATTTAGCATTTGCCATAGACTTCTGCTAAGTTTTATATCTGAGGGTGAAAGTAGATTTCTTCCACATGTCCTATAATGCTTTTAAAAGATTAAGAAGAATACAAATTATGAATATGTGTTACCCTTATTTTTTTTTTCTTTTCAAAACAAAATTGAGTTAATCCTACCTGAATTCCTTATTCTTTAATCATTATCTGTTTCATACCCAATTCTACTTCAATTCTCCTTTTATATATATATATATATTTAAAAACATGCTTAGATTACATAAATGTGACACAAAAATTACAGGGATTTCCATGTTCCCCACCTCCCACACCTCCCACAACATCCCACATAAGCAACTTTCATCAGTGTGGCACATCATCTGCAATGGATATACACATCCTGGGTCTCTGCCACCAAGAATGGACCATAGTTTACGTTATAGACCACACTGTCTCACACACAGTTCTGCATGTTATATGCTAATGTAAAATGGCCTATTATCTGTCATTGCAATGTCATTCAGGATAACTCCCAAGTCCTGAAAAAAGCCGCTGTATTACAACTGTTTTTCCCTTCCCTGCCCCAAAAGTGTCCAGTGACAACTACCTTACCTTCACTGTTGTAATTTCTCCCATTGCTTGAATCACATTACGTCTACAACAGAATACCATTTTGTCTACTCTAGTCCATAGTTCTTCCCCCAGTCCTGAGGAGTTTCAGATTGTGATGTCCACTCCACCTCCAAGTGAGAGGGGGCTTATATCCCATGGATACGATGGATGGGATTACCTTGCCTGCAGCTGTAGGCTCTCTCCATTCCCTGGGATGGCCATTGTCCATCATCGTCTCCTCACCAGGTGACTTGGGTGAGTCCATTGAGCTGTAAAGTAAGAGTTGCAGCTCCATCGAGATTCCAGGCACAGCTGGCACATGGGCAGGACAGAGGCTCCCGTCTCTGGAAGTACACCTACAAACTCAGCATCACATATAGGTTTGAATATTAGGGACTGATGGACCATGTGCAGGGAGAACATATTTGAGTCCAACTCTGTCACTCTCAGGAGCATGTATTCCAAAGTAGGGCCCACTGATAAGGAATCAATCTCTCGAGCTATCCCCCCTTATATAGGACCTGGATGTCTCTGGAGCCCTCAGGAGCCCCTCTGTGTGGGGTGATATCCACTTTGGTGTTCTCTGAGATCCTACTGAGGTGTGCATAAGCGTTACCTCTGGGATGACCTCCTGACTCTCTTTGAAGTCTCTTAGCCATATGAACTCATTTGTCTTTACCTTTTACCCCTTTTTTCAAGGTCTTTTTCCAGTCATATTGCTTGTTGGCACTTTGTATTAATGACAGGGATACTCATCCCTGGGAGTCATGTCCCACACTGGAGGGAAGGTAATGCATTCATATGGTGAGTTTGGCTTAGAGAGAGGCCACATTTGAGCAACAAGGAGGATCTCAGGTGGCAACCCTTAGGCACCCCATAACAGTAGGCTAAGTTTCAATTACAACAGCAAAGACTCGTAAGGCTAATCATCAATAACAAGAACCCATCATGGACCCTACTTCTTTGCCAGACACTGCCCCTGCACTCAGGGGACTGTTTCTGCTCCGTTGGAGAATGTGGCAGAGCTCTCCAGGCTGGGAATTCAGTATTCCCTCATTTATTGAGTGATTTTCTACCCACTGTGACCATGCCCCAACCCTTGATCATCTGAACAATTTTATATATGTTTCATGTATATTCAGGTGAACTTCCTCCCATGAAATCCCCATCCCAGATACCCCCCCACCAATTATCCTCTCCTGCCCCCTCTGTAACCCTTCTGTGATCCGAAGTTTCCTTGAAGACGAAGCCCATATAATAACCAAAAACAATTAATAGGAAAATGAAATAATAAAGATAAGTTTAAATATAAGAGATAAAATACATGGAAACTTAAAAAAACACTAGAAATAAAATAAAATTAAAGGATTGGGATTTTCAAAAAATGGGAAAAAACAAAAAAATTAAAAAACAATTTTTTTTTCTCTTTTTAACATTTTTCCTTTTATCACTGCATTACCGGGTGTCCAGTCTGTACTGTGGTACTTGCCCCCTTCCACTCCCTGGTGTCACCTAAATTTTCATCTAATTTTCAAAGAAGTTTTAGGTCATGGCAAAGTCACACACAGAATACTAGAGATTCCCATATACCTAACCTCCTTCCCCTTTCCTCACCCCATATTAAAACCATTTTTATGTGGATGGTAGCATTGTTATAACTGTTATACAGGTAGTGAAATTTAGCTACTAAACATTGTCAATGGTTTACAGTATAGTTTACAATTTAGGTGGTAGTTTAATAATTTTTGATGATATTTACCATGTCCTGTGTCCATCACTGTAAGGTAATGAAAAACATTTCCCCTGACCACTAAATACTCGCTGTTTGATCTTTTCGGTTCCTTCCTCCCCATCCCTGTGGGGCACATGACATCCCCCTGTCCTGACTCATTGGATGACAAAATTCATAGTTACATGCAACAAGAGGTCTTGACATGCTGATTATCCTCCCCTAATAGGATCCACCCTTGCTCCTAAGAGACAGCCACCTGTCTGTTTCTGAGTGAATCAGTCCTCCCAAAGATGGGGATCCATCTCCTTCCCACTCATCGTGTGGGTCTCCACTCCCCGACACAACACATTATGACAGGATGAACACTCACACACTCCCCAGAAACCTACTCCGGATGCACCGCTTCCTGAATGTCCCCCAAACCCACACCCTAAACCAGTGACACTACCTTGTCATACTGTCATAAGAGCATTCAAACACCTGCACTTTCAAAATCATACCCAGAAATCCCATGTTCATCTAGTACCCCTCCCATCTCTCACCCCAGTATCCTGGGTATTCTAACCCATCCTTCCTAATCTACCCACCTGTCAACCCTGTACCACCAAACCCAGTAATATCACTACCCACCTGTCCTGTCCTTCAATTTGCAACTATACTCTCACTTTACCACAGATTATGTCCATATGCATGATGGCTCACAACCTCTTCTCCTTCTCTCCCTTGTTAACCTATCTTTCAGACAATGGTTCTCATAGATTGCTCACGTTTCTCAATTCAGATCAGTGAGGTCATATACTGTTCATCCTTCAATGCCTGGCTAGCTTCACCCAACATAAGGTCTTCAAGATTCATCCATGTTATTAGGTGTGTTAGCACTTTATTCCTTCTTACAGCTGAGTAATATTCCATTGTATGTATGTACCACATTTTGTTTATACATTCATCTGTTCATGGGCACCGGGGCTGATTCCAACTTTTGGCAATTGTGAACAATGGTGCTATGAACATTGTTGTGCATATATCTGTTCGTGTCTTTGCTTTCAGTTCTTCTGGGTATATACTCAGCGGTGGAATCGCTGGATCATATGGAAGATCTATTGTTAGTTTTCTGAGGAACTGCCAAACTGTCCTCCACAGTGTCTGGACCATTCCACAATCCCATCAGCAGTGGGTGGGGGTTCCTATTCCTCCACATCCTCTCCAACACTTATACACTGCTTTTTTTTTAAATAGCTGCCATTCTGATGGGTGAAAGATGGTAACTCATTGTAGTTTTGATTTGCATTTCCCTAATAGCTAGCGATGTCCAGCATTTTTTCACGTGCTTTTAAGCCATTTGTATTTCTTCCTTGGAGAAGTGTCTTTTCAGGTCACTTGCCCATTTTTTAAATGGTTTGTTTATCTTTTTATTTTCAAGGTGTAGGACTTCTTTATATATGCAGGATATTAGGCTCTTATCAGATATATGGTTGCCAAATATTTTCTCCCATTGGGTAGGCTGCCTTTTTATTTTCTTAATAACATCCTTTGAGGTGCAGACGTTTTTAATTTTGAGGAGATCCCATTTATCTATTTTTTCTCTTGCCTCTCATGTTTGGGTGTGAAGTTCATGAAACCATTTCCTATTACAAGATCTTGTAGATGCTTCCCTACATTATCTTCCAAGGTCTTTATGCTTTTGGCTCTTATATTTAGATCTTTGATCCCTCTTGAGTTGATTTTTGTATAAGGTATGAGATGATATTCCTCTCTCATTCATTTGGATATGGATATCCAGTTCACCAAGCACCACTTGTTAAAGAGGCCATTCTCTCCCAACTGAGTGAGCTTGGTGGCCTTGTCGATGACTATATATGCGAGGATCTATATCAGAACTCTTAATTCGGTTCCATTGATGGCCTTGTCATTAACTATATATACGAGGATCTATATCAGAGCTCTTAATTCTGTTCCATTGGTCAGTATGTCTATCCTTGTACCAATATCATGCAGTTTTGAGCACTGCAGTTTTGTAGTATGTTTAAAGACAGGTAATGTCATAACTCCAACTTCCTTTTTTCATTTTCAATATGTCTTTGGCAATTCGGGGCCTCTTACCTTTCCAAATATATTTTGTAGTTATTTTTTTCCAGTTCCTTAAAAAATACAGTGTTGATTTTTATTAGTTTGGGTAGGATAGACATCTTGATGATGTTTAGTCTTCCTATCCATGAACAGGGAATATTCTTCCATTTATTTAAGTCTTCTTTGATTTCCTTTAACAGTGTTGTATAATTTTCTGTATATAAGTCCATTACATCTTTAGTTAAATTTATTCCTAGGATTTGATTCTTTTAGTTACTATTGTAAATGGTATTTTTTTCTTAATTTCTTCCTCAGATTGCTCGTTATTGGTGTACAGAAATGGTACTGATTTTTAAGCATTGATCTTATAGCATGCGACATTACTGAACTCCTTGATAAGTTATAGAAGCTTTGTTGTAGATTTCTCAGGGCTTTCTACATATAGGATCATGTCGTCTGCAAATATTGAAAATTTTCTTCTTTTTTTCCAATCTGGGTGCCTTTTATATCTTTTTCTTGCCTCAGTGCTCGAGCAACTACTTCTAAGACAATGTTAAATAGGAGTGGTGATAGTGGGCATTCTTGTCTTGTTCCCGATCTCAGAGGGAAGGCTTTTAGGATTTCACCATTGAAGATGATGTTAGCTTAGGGGTTTTCATATATACCCTTTATCATATTCAGAAAGTTTCCTTCTATTCCTTTCTTTTGCTGTGTTTTTATCAGGAAAGAGTGCTGGTTTTTGTCAAATGCTTTTTGTGCATCTATAGAGATGATTATGTGATTTTTTTCTTTAAATCTGTTTATGTGGTGTATTACATTGATTGGTTTTCTTATATTGAACCATCCTTGCACACCCGGGATGAAACCCACTTGGTCATGTTGTATAATCCTTTTGATATGTTACTGAATTCAATTAGCAAGTATTTTTGAGGATTTTAGCATCTTGGTTCATTATAGAAATTGGTGTATAATTTTCCTTTCTTGTGGTATCTTTGTTTGGTTTTGGTATTAGGGTAAAGTTGGCATCGTAGAATGATTTAGGCAATATTCCTTCTACTTCTATTTTTTGGAAGAATTTAAGCAAAATTGGTATTAGCTCTTTCTGGAATGTTTGGTAGAATTCAGCTGTGAAGTCATCTGGCCCCGGGCTCTTTTTAATTGGGAGGTTTTTGATGAATGAGTCTATCTCTTTACTTGTAATTAGACTGCTGAGTTCATCAATTGCTTCTTTAAATTGTTTGAGAGTTTCTAGAAACTTGTCCATTTCCTCTAAATTATCATTATTGTTGGCATATAATTTTTCAAAGTATCCTCTTATGTTACTCTTTATTTCTGTAGGGTCAATAGTGATACCCCTTGTTCATTCCTTATTTTATGTATTTGCATCTGTTCTCTCTTTTTCTTTATTAGTCTGCCTAAGGGTTTGTCAATTTTATTGATCATCTTGAAGAACCACCTTTTGGTTTTATTTTTTCTAGTGCTTTCTTGTTCTCTATTTCATTTAGTTCTCCTCTAATCTTTGTTATTTCCTTCTTTCTACTTCCTTTAGGTTTAGTTTGTTGTTGTTTTTCCAATTCCTCTAAGTGTACAGTTAGGTCTTCAATTTTAGCTTTCTTCTTTTTTAATATATGTATTTATGTCTATGAACTTCCCTCTCAGGACTACTTTTGCAGCATCCCATATGTTTTGATATGTACTATTTTCATTAGTTTCAAGGTAGTTACTGATTTCTTTTGAGATTTCCTCCTTGACCCACTGTTTGTCTAAGACTGTGTTGTTTAACTTCCATATCTTTGTGCCAAATATGATTCTCTGGCCCTTTGTGAGTTCCAATATCATTTCATTGTGGTCAGAGAAATTACTTTGTATAATCTCAGTTTTTCTGAATTCATTGAGAGTTGTTCTGTGGCCTAGCATGTGGTCTATATGGGAGTATGATCCATGCGCACACGAGAAGAATGTAAATTCTGCTGTATTTGGGTGTAGTGTTCTGTATCTGTCAATGAAGTCTATGTCCTCTAATATTTTGTTCAGAGTCTTTGTTTTTTTATTGATTCTCTGTCTAGATGTTCTGTCTAATGATGATAATGATGTATTAAAGACCCCCACTATAATTGAAGAAGCATTTATTTCTCTACTTTGTTTTTCCAGAGTTTGCCTCATGGATTTTGAGGCACCCTGATTAGGTACAAAAATGTTTATGATTGTTCTCTGTTCTTGAGAGATTACCACTTTTACTAATATATAGTGTCCAACTTTGTCTCTTACAATAGTTTTGCATTTAAGGTCTATTTTGTCTGATATTACAATAGCTACTCCTGCCCCTTTTGGCTATTGTTAGCTTGTAAAATTGTTTTCCAGCTATTCACTTTCAGCCTCCTTGAATCCCTGGTTCACAGTTGGATTTCTTGCAGACAGCATATAGATGGATCATATTTCCTTACCCATTCTGCCAATCTGTGTCTCTTGAGTGGTGAATTTAATCCATTAACATTCAGTGTTATTACTCGCAATGAATTTCTTACTTCAGCTATATTTTCTTTGAGTTAATATTTGTCATATGTTGTTTTTATCGCTCTTTTTGTCTTTTTAGTTGCTTTTAAACTCTCCTCCAACTCTCTCTCCCTTGTTTTTTCCTTTCAACTTGTAGAACTTCCTTTAGTATTTCTTGAAGTGCAGGTTTCTTATTGGCATACTCTCTTAATTTCTGTTTATTTGTGAATATTTTGAACTCTCCATCATTTTTGAATGCCAGTTTGGGCTGGATAGAAAATTCATGGGTGGAAGTTTTTTCTTTTAGTACTTTGACTATGTTATACCACTCTCTTCTTGCCTCCATGGTTTCAGATGAGAAATCAGCACTTAATCTTATTGTGCTTCCCTTTTATGTGATGGTTCTCTTTTCTCTTGCTGCCTTGAGTATTTTCTCTTTGTCTTGGCATTGGACATTTTGACAAGTATATGTCTTGGAGTTGGCCTGTTTGTATTTATACTGTTTGGGGTACACTGTGCTTCCTGGATCTGCACATTCATCTCCCTCAAAAAGGTTGGAAAGTTTTCAGCCATTATTTCCTTCAGCACACATTCTGTTCCCTTTCCCTGTCTTCTACTTCTGGGATGTGCACAATGTGTATGTTTGTGAGTTTTGCATTGTTGGTCAATCCCTGAGTACCTGCTGGATTTTTTCTACTTTTTTATCTATCTGTTCTATTTTCTGTTTGATTTCAGATGTATTGTCTTCCACATCACTAATTCTTTCTTCTGCCTTTTCAAATCTGCTCTTATGTGAATCCAGCATCTTTTTTATTTCTTGGATTGTGCCATTGATTAACATCATATCTGTTATCTTTTTGCGTGTGTTTACAGTTTCTTCAGTATGTTCTCCCAGTGTCTTCTTTGTATCCTTAATCTCTTCCTTCACTTCATTAAGTTGGTACATGATATTTGTTTGGAAAGCTTTGATTAGCTGTTAGATGTTCTGCATCTCTTCCTGGTTTTTAGTTTGTTTGTTGGATTGGTCCATGTTTTCCTTTTTCTCAGTGTGGTTTGTAATTTTTGTTTTGTTGCCCTCTAGTCATCATTTTATCTTGGTTGGTTTAATTGGTTAATTAGCTCCTCTGTCTGCTCTAGAGTTTTATTTGGCTGGTGGGTCTGTGTGTGTGTTGAGTTTTCTCTTTGACACTTTTTCTTATTATTTTATTTCCTTGCTTCTTTCTATGTTACCTTGAAGGCAAATGATTAGGACAAAAGAAATCAAAAGATGTGAGAAAAGAAGAAGGGTAATACTAATATTGATAGAAATTAGAAGAGGGGCTCTCTAAGACTTTAGTGAAATGAATATTTAGCTCATGTAGGCAGTGTAGAGTAATAGGATTAAAAGTGGAGTACCTTCAATGGTCTGGGAAACGAAATAGAGGAATATATTTATAATGATTTAGAAGGCTAGAATGTTGAGGAGGCAGAGAAAGTGTAAAGAAAGGGCTGAAAGGAAAAAATTAATATTAATAAAAGAAGAAAACATAATAGATAGAATAGAAATTGACTCTTAAGTTGTGGGTTAATGAAAAAACGTGGTATGTAAGAACCACAACAGAAAGCAGAAGGCAGAAAAATGAAGGAAGTAAAAGAGATAGCTTGGTATTCAAAATCAATATAGGCAGAGAATGGGAAATCACTGAAGATGAAGCACGGTAAAGAAGAGACAAGCTAGCAGCACCTAATTTAAAAAGAAAAAAGAAGGGTAGGAAGAAAGAGGAAAGAAAAGCAAGAGACAACAAATAAACAAAGAAAAACCAAACAACCACACAAGCGAGCAGTCAAACAAAGCTGAGGAAGAATTTTGTTCCTTCTTGGGCCCTTGTGGAACCTCTCATCCTGCTCATATTTTTCAATCAATTGCCCTGCAAAGTTCTAACTTCAGGTTTTGAGGCAGATTTTAGCTATTAAACTAAACTAAAAAGAAAAATTCATTTTTTATTTGTTAAAGTGATTGTCTTCTTTTTTTTTTGGCAAAATAAGGGACCCAAAATATGTCCTCTTCTAGACCACCCCCTTCACTGAGGGGATCCTAAATAAGCTCATTGACACTAATCAAGCACTTCCCACTTCCTGGCCTCCCCAGGGGAGCTGAAGCTCTGATGCTAGTCAGTGCAGAATGATAAAAATTGCTGACTCTAACCCCTCTGGAGCCAAGTCTGAGCATCACTGGGCTGTTGGGTATATCAGGCTTCCTCAGTAGATTCACCTCTCCCCTCAGCCTGGTGCTGCTTCAAGCTGGCTTATCTGTTCCCCAAAGTTATGAGGGGGTCCAGGTAGCCAAATCGACAGAAAGGAAACCCCTCTCCACCTTCTGTCAGAACCCTCCCACTCTCAGAGATTGCTCCCTCTCACCAGGCTGCCTCAGGAGTCATGGCTCAAACCAGCCACTTTCCCCGAGGGTGGGGCTCAGCCATCTCTGTTAATCTCCACGGGCAGGGTTAAATCTCACAAATTTCTACTGAGCAATCAACGCCATCCAGCTACCTCCAGATAAATGTCCCAAGCTTCTCGCTCCATGCGCCCACAGCACAGACCCCTGGACAGGACCCCATCCCCAATCAGCTGTCCTCAGAGAACTAGTCCTTGAGTGCCCTCCTAAACTGATGCCATCTTGAGCCCATCTTCAATTCTCCTTGTTATATAGGCACCTGTTCAAACGTTGATATATGTCCTTAAAAAGGCATAATCTTTATATAACAAATATAACATATATTTTAATGAGCATGCATATGTTGTTATACATGTCATTTTGATATCGAATGTTCTCATTCAGATATGTTTTTGAGATCTTTTTATTTTACTATATTTATAATAATTATTTGCTGCCTTCTCTTCTCCACTAACATAATAGTAATATGATATTGCTATAATCTGTATCTACTCCCATTTAATAAGTGCATT
>JAKSZT010050916.1:5659-36900 GCA_026826555.1 Tolypeutes matacus | reverse complement strand
TAACAAAAATAAGGAAAAATATAATGAGCTAGAGGATAAAACTATATTGTCATTTAAATCAGATGATATTTAAAATCTTTGATCAGATTTTATCTTCAGCATTGACAGTGTTAGTGGAAAGAGAAATCCCTGGCCATGATAATCAATTACACATTTGAACAAAATGCAGATGAAAACTATTTTTAGGAATTGGAAAATGACATAATGGGTCAGTTATACATGAGATAATGGAAATACATGAGCAAGGATGCATTTTTATCCCACCTTTCTGTACTGCTTGCTGACCAGGGAGTACCAGCAGAGTCTTGCATAACTGAAGAGGTAGATATTGGAGTTTCCACCAACTGAAGATTTGGAGCATAGAAAATAGGGTATCAAAAGGAAGTGAACTAAATATCAGTATTGGGATTCTCTGTAGATCCTTAGCTGAAGGCTGAGCTGTATATGTGCAGATGGAGAAGCAACATACCAAGATAGGCTGCTGCATGGCTGAAAACAGAACAAAAATACGAGAGCTGGGAGAAGCTGGATTTATGGACAATGCCCAGTAGTAAATACCATGCCCTATGCCTGAGGATAAAATAAAATAGATCTTCCTTAACAAAGAATAATGTAAAGCCTAAGAGTTTCAAAGGCATTGCCAGTAATTTCTTGCTATCCAGAACAAAATTCAATAACCCTGATTGACAACATGATCTAGACTTCCTACAATGCATTGTGTAAAAAATACAGTACATTGTTTAAAAAATTACCAAACATAAGACAAAGTAAGAAAATGTGAGTCATATTAATGAAAAAAATCAAAATAGCTGGCTTGAAGCGGGCTGAGAGGTTCCACCAAGGCCCAAGAAGGAATAAAATTCTTCCCCAGCCTTGTTTGACTGCTTGCTTGTGTGGTTGTTTGGTTTTTCTTTGTTTATTTGTTGTCTCTTGCTTTTCTTTCCTCTTTCCTCCCACCCTTCTTTTTACTTTTCTTTTTTAAAAATTAGGTGCTGCTAGCTTGTCTCTTCTTTGCTGTGCTTCTTCTTCCAAGATTTCTCATTCTCTGTCTATATTGATTCTGTCTCCCAGTACTATCTCTTTTCCTTCCTTCATCTTTCAGCCTTCTGCTTTCTGTTGTGGTTCTTACATTGCACCCTTTTTCATTAACCCACAACTTCAAGGGTGTCAATTTCTCTTCAATCTATTCTGTTTTCTTCTTTTTAAAAATTATTCTTAACTTTTTCCTTTCATCCCTTTATTTACTCTTTCTCTCCTCATCATTTTGGCCTTCTAAATCATTATATATATTTTACTCTATTTGGTTTCCCAGTCCATTGTAGGTACTCCACTTTTTTTTCCTATTACTCTACACTGCCTACATGAGTTATATATTCATTTTATTAAGACTAACATTTAACAATATTATTATTATCCTTCTTCATTTCTCACATCCTTCAATTGCTCTGGCCCTAACCCTTTGCCTTCAAAGGAACATAGAAAGAAGCAAGGAAATAAAATAAGAAGAACAAAGTGTTAAAGGGAAAACTTAACACACACACAGAACCACCAGCTAAATAAAACTCTAGAACAGAGAGAGAACCTAATCAACTGAATAAACCAATCAAGATAAAATGATGACCAGAGGGCAACAAAAAATTACCAACCACACTGAGAAACTCGAAGACATGGACCAGTCCAATGAACAAATTAAAAACCAGGAAGAGATGCAGAACATCAAACAACTAATCAAAGCTTTCCAAAAAAAATCATGGATCAACTTAATGAAGTGAAAGAAGAAATTAAGGATATTAAGAAGACACTAGGAGAACATACTTAAGAAATTGTAAACATACATAAAAAGATAATGGCTATGATGGTGATCAATGGCACAATCCAAGAAATAAAAAAGATGCTGGATCCACATAACTGCAGATTTGAACAGGCAGAAGAATTAGTGGTGTAGAAGACAATACATCTGAAATCAAACAGATAGCAGAACAGATAGATAAAAAGATAGAAAAAATCCAGCAGGGACTCAGGGATTTAACTGACAACACAAAATGCTGAAGCATATGCATTAGAGGCATTCCAGACGGAGAAGAGAAAGGAAAGGGAACAGAAGGAGTGTTGAAGGAAATAATGGCTGAACACTTCACAACCCTACTGAGAGAGATGGATGTACATATCCAGAAAGCACAGCACACTCCAAACAGTATAAATCCCAACAGAGAAGCTCCAATACATATACTTGTCAAAATGTCCAATACTCAAGACAAAGAGAAAATACTCAAGGCAGCAAGAGAAAAGAGAACCATCACATACAAGGGAAGCACAATAAGATTAAGTGCTGATTTCTCATCTGAAACCAGGGAGGCAAGAAGACAGTGGTATGACATAGTCAAAGTACTAAAAGAAAAAAAACTTCCAGCCACGAATCCTCTATCCAGCAAAACTGGCATTCAAAAATGATGGAGAGTTCAAAATATTCACAAATAAACAAAAATTAAGAGAGTATGCCAATTAGAAACCTGCACTTCAAGCAATATTAAAGGAAGTTCTACAAGTTGAAAGGGAAAAACAGGGGAAAGAGAGTTGAAGGAGTGTGTAAGAACAACTAAAAAGACAAATAGAGAAATAAAAACAACATATGACATACATTAACCCAAAGAATATATGGCTGAAGTGAGAAATTCATTGCAAGTAACAACACTGAATGTTAATGTGATGGAGTTTCAAAGGCCATGACTACTGACAATAAGCAGATCACTTTGGAATGTAGGAGACACCCTGGAATGTAGGAGATAAGAACCTAGTCTCATGATAATGAGACAGGATCTTATAGTAGCTGGGTGGGGAATCATCCTGAGTTTCTATAAGATTTACAACGTCTGCTACATGCAGGAATGTAAACCCTTCAAGAATGTAAACTGTCATTTATCTATTGATTCAAAAACCAAATAAAAGCCATGCTCTATGGTGTGGCTGGGCTCTTCTCTCTATTTGGGACAGAGAGTCCCCTGATCCCAGTTCTTCTCTCTTTGTCTTATTCTTTCTCATCCGCGGCACCATTTTCACAGACCCAGTTACTGACCGGCAACATTAATGTATTAAACTCACCAGTCAAGAGACACAGATTGGCAGAATGGGTAAGGAAATATGATCCATCTATATGCTGTCTACAAGAAACCCACCTGCAAACAAGGGATCCAAGAAGGCTGAAAGTGAATGGATGGAAAACAATTTTACAAGCAGACAAGAGCCAAAAAAGGGCAGGAGTAGCTATCCTATTATGAGACAAAATAAATTTTAAATGCAAATCTAGTGTAAGAGATAAAGATGGACACTAACAATTAGTAAAAGTGGTAATCTCTCAAGAAGAGAGAACAATCATAAACATTTATGCACCTTATAGGGGTGCCTCAAAATACATGAGGCAAACACTGGAAAAAGTAAGTGGAGAAATAAATGCCTCTACATTTATATATTGGGGGACTTTAAAAGCCATTATCACCATTAGACAGAACATCTAGATACAGGATCAATAAAGAAACAAAGACTCTGAATAATACATTAGAGGACCTGGACCTAATATACATATACAAAACATACACTCAAATACAGCAGGATTTATATTCTTCTCGAGTGCACATGGAACATACTACAAGATAGATCACATGCTAGGCCACAGAACAACACTCAATGAATTCAGAAAGACTGAGATTATACAAAGTAATTTCTCTGACCACAATGGAATGAAATTGGAACTCACTAAGGGCCAGAGAAACAGATTAGGCACAAAGATATGGAAGTCAAACAACACACTCTTAGACAAACAGTGGGTCAAGGAGGAAATCTCAAAAGAAATCAGTAACTACTATGAAACTAATGAAAATGATAAAACAACATATCAAAACCTATGGGATGCAGCAAAAGTTGTCCTGAGGGGGAAGTTCATAGCCGTAAATAAATATATTAAAAAAGAAGAAAGAGCTAAAATTGAAGGCCTAACTGCACACCTGGAAGAATTGTAAAAACAACAACAAACTAAACCTAAAGGAAGTAGAAAGAAGGAAATAACAAAGATTAGAGCAGAACTAAATGAAATAGAGAATAAGAAAGCACTAGAAAAAATAAGCAAAACCAAAAGCTGGTTCTTTGAGAATATCAATAAAATTGACAAACCGTTAGCCAGTCTAACAAAGAGAAAGAGAGAACAGATGCAATTACACAAAATAAGGAATGAGCAAGGGGATATCACTATTGGCCCAACAGAAATAAAGAATATCACAAGAAGATACTTTGAAAAATTATATGCCAACAAGAATGATAATATAGAGGAAATGGACAGATTTCTAGATACTCACAAACAGCCTTCATTGACGAAAGAAGAAATTGATGAACTCTACAGTCCAATTACAAGTAAACAGATAGGTAATCTAAGCAACTCTTAAAATATATGTATATATATATATATATATATATATAAATAACATTTTTGTAAGCAAATACACATATATGCATATATATTTATATATCATTTTACAAATGTTTGTATGTATTGTGAGAATTTTGATTTTTACCCATAATAAAAAAAAAAAAAAAAAAAAAGTAAACAGATAGATTCAGGCATCAAAAACCTCTCAACTAAGAAGAGCCCAGGAACAGATGGCTTCACAGGTGAATTCTACCATACATTCCACAAAGAGCTAACACCAATTCTCCTTAAGCACTTCCAAGAAATAGAAGTGGAAAGAATATTGCCTAACTCATTCTATGATGCCAACGTTACCCTGATACCAAAGCCAAACAAAGATACCCCAAGAAAGGAAAATAACAGACCAATTTCTCTAATGAACCTAGATGCTAAAATTCTCAACAAAATACTTGCTAATCACATTCAACAACCTATCAAAAGAATTATACACCATGATGAAGTGGGTTTCATCCTGGGTATGCAAGGATGGTTCAATATAAGAAAATTAATCAATGTAATACACCACATAAACATATTGAAAGAAAAAAAATCACATGATCATCTCTTTAGATGAAGAAAAAGCATTCGACAAGATACAGCACTGTTTCCTGATAAACACACTGCAAAAGATAGGAATAGAAGGAAACTTTATGAATACGATAAAAAGTATATATGAAAAACCCAATGCTAGCATTATCTTCAATGGTGAAATCTTAAGGGCCTTCCCTCTGAGATCAGGAACAAGAGAAGGATGCCCACTATCAACACTCCTATTTAAGTATCCAAATTGGAAAAGAAGAAGTAAAAGTTTCATTATTTGCAGACGACATGGTCCTATATATAGAAAGACCTGAAAAATCCACAGCAAAGCTTCTAAAACTTATAAAGGAGTTCAGTAATGTTACAGGCTATAAGATCAATGCTCAAAAATCAGTAGCATTTCTGTACACCAATAACGAGCAATCTGAGGAGGAAATCAAGAAAAAATAACATTTACAATAGTAACTAAATGAATCAAATTCCTAAGAATAAATTTAACTAAAGATACAAAGGACTTATATACAGAAAACTACACAACACTGATAAAGGAAATCAAAGAAGCCTTAAATAAATGGAAGGATATTCCCTGTTAATGGGTAGGGAGACTAAACATCATCAAGATGTCTATCTTACCCAAACTAATCTACAGATTTAATACAATCCCAATAAAAATCAACTCTGTATTTTTTAAGGAACTGGAAAATATAACTACAAAATATATTTGGAAAGGTAAGAAGGCCCTGAATCGCCAAAGACATATTGATAAATAAAAATGAAGTTGGAGGTATCACACTACCTGACTTTAAAACATACTACAAAGCTACAGTGCTAAAAACTGCATGGTATTGGCACAAGGATTGACATACTGACCAATGGAACCGAATTGAGAGTTCTGATATAGAACCTCACATATACAATCATCTGACAATAGACAAGGCCACCAAGCCCACTCAGTTGGGAGAGAATGGCCTCTTTTACAAGTGGTGCTTGGTGAACTGGATATCCATATCCAAAATAATGTGAGAGGAACACAATCTCACACCTTATACAAAAATCAACTCAAGATGGAATAAAGATCTAAATATAAGAGCCCAAACCATAAAGACCTTGGAAGATAATATAGGGAAGCATCTACAGGATCTTGTAATAGGAAATGGTTTCATGAACCTCACACCCAAAGCAAGAGCAGCAAAATAAAAAATATATAAATGGGATCTCCTCAAAATTAAACACTCTGTACCTCAAAGGACGTTACCATAAAATAAAAAGGCAGCCTACCCAATGGGAGAAAATATTTGGCAACCATATATCTGATAGAAGCCTAATATCCTGCATATATAAAGAAATCCTACACCCAGAAATTAAAACGACAAAAAACCTATTTAAAAAATGGGCGAGTGACCTGTAAAGACACTTCTCCAAGGAAGAAATACAAATGGCTTAAAAGCACATGAAAAAATGATCAACATCGCTAGCTATTAGGGAAATGCAAATCAAAACTACAATGAGATATCATCTCACACCTATTAGAATGGCGGCCACTAACAAAACAGCAGACTATAAGTGTTGGAAAGGATGTGGAGTTATGGGAATCCTCATCCACTGCTGATGGGATTGTGGAATGGTCCAGCCACTGTGGAGGACAGTTTGGCAGTTTCTCAGAAAACTAACAATGGATCTTCCATATGATCCAGCAATTCCCCTGCTGGGTATATACCCAGAAGAATTGAAAGCAAAGACATGAACAGATATATGAACACCAATGTTCCTAGTGGCATTGCTCACTATTGCCAAAAGTTGTAATCAACTCGGGTGCCCATCAACAGATGAGTGGAGAAACAAAATGTGGTATATACATAATGGAATATTACTCAGCAGTAAGAAGGAACAAAGTGCTAACATATGGTATAACATAGATGAATCTTGAAGACCTTACATTGAGTGAAGCAAGCCAGGCATTGAAGGATGAACAGACCTCACTGATTTGAATTGAGGAAAGTGAGCATTCTCCAAGAACCATTGTCTGAAAGATAGGTTAACAAGGGAGAGAAAGAGAAGAGAAGGTTGTGAGCCATCATCCATATGGACATAATCTATGGTACAGTGATAGAGTAGAGTTGCATATTGAAGGATAGGACAGGTGGTTAGTGATATTACTGGGTTTGGTCATACAGTGTTGACAGGTGGGTAGATTAGGAAGGGTGGGTTAGAATACCCAGGATACTGGGAGGAGAGATGGGAGGGGGATTGGTGAACATGGGATTTGTGGGTATGATGTTGAAAGTGCAGGAGTTTGAATGTCCTTATGGCAGTACTACAAGGTAGTGTCATTGGTTTAGGGTGTAGGTTGGGGGGGGCATTCAGGAAGTGGTGCATCTGGAGTAGGTTTCTGGGGAGTGTGTGAGTGTTCATCCTGTCATAATGTGTTGTGTCAGAGAGTGGAGACCCACACGGTGAGTGGGAAGGAGATGGACCCCCATCTTTGGGAGGACCAGTTCACCCAGAAAGAGACAAGTGGGCGTCTCTTATGAGCAATGGTGGATCCTAATAGGGGAGGACAATCAGCATGTCAAGACCTCTTGTTGCATGTAACAATGAATCTTGTCATCCAATGAGTCAAGCCAGGGGGTAGTCATGGGCCCCAAGGGGTGGGGTGGGGAGGGAGGAACAGAAAAGATCAAACAGGGGGAATTTAGTGGTCAGGGGAAATGTTCTTCATTACCTTACAATGACAGACACAGGACATGGTAAATATCATCAAAAATTATTAAATTGTACCGTGTAAATTGTAAAATATACTTTAAACCATTGACAATGTTTAGTAGCTATGTTTCACCACCTGTATAACAGTTATAACAATGCTACCATCCACATACAAAAAGGTTTTAATATAGGGTGAGGAAAGGGGGAGAAGGTTGGATATGAGAGTCTCTAGTATTCTGTGTGTGACTTTGCTCTAACCTAAAACTTCTTTGAAAATTAAATGAAAATTTGGGAGACACTGGAGAGTGAGAGGGGGAAGGTGCCACAGTACAGACTGGACACCCGATAATGTAGTGACAAAAGGAAAAATGTTTAAAATTCTTTTTTGTTTTTTCCCATTTTTGAATATCCCAATCTTTTAATATAATTTTATTTTTAGTTTTTTTTTTTAAAGTTTCCATGTATTTTTACCTGTTACATTTAAATTTATCATTATTATTTCATTTTCCTATTAATTGTATTTGGCTATTATATAGGCTTCATCTTTAAGGAAGGTTTGGATCACAGAAAGGTTACAATGGAGGAGGTAGAGGATAATTGCTGGGGGGGCGGTGTCAGGGATCAGGGATTCATGGAAGGAAGCACACCTGAATATACAGAAAAGATATATAAAATTGTTCAAATGACTAAGGGTGAGGTATGGTCACAGTGGGTAGAGAACCACTCAACAAGTGAGAGAATACTGAATTCCCATCTGGAGACCTCTGCCACATTCTTCAAGGGAGCAGCAACAGTCCCCTAAGTGCAGAGGCAGTGTCTCACAAAGGAGGATGGTCCACTAATGGGTTTTTGTTATTGATGACTAGCTCTACGAGTCTTCGCTCTTGTAATTGGACCTTAGCCTACTGTTGTGGGTGCCTACAGGTTGCCAACTGAGAGCCTCCTTCTTGCTCAAATGTGGCCTCTCTCTAAGGCAAACTCAGCATATGAATGCATTACTTGCCCCCCAGTGTGGGACATGACTCCCGGGGATGAGCCTCCCTGGCAATGAGGCATTAATACCAAGTGCCAACTGGCAATACGACTGGAAAAAGACCTTGAATATAAGGGGGGAAAGGTAAAGACAAATGAGTTCATATGGCTAAGGGACTTCAAAGAGAGTCAGGAGGTCATTCCAGAGGTAATGCTTACATACACCACAGTAGAATCTCATAGAACATCAAAGTGGATATTACTCCAAACAGAGGGCTCTGGAGACACCCAGGTCTTATAAAATGGGGGATAGCTCCAGAGATTGATGCCTTATCAGTGAGATATACTTTGGAATCTGTGCTCCTGAAAGTGATAGAGGTGGACTCAAATAAGTCCTCCCTGTACATGGTCCATCAGTCCCTTCTATTCAAATCTATATGTGATGCTGGAGTTTGCAGGTGTACTTCTTGAGACTGGAGCCTCTGGCCTGCCAATGTGCCAGCTGTGCCTGTCATATTGGTTGAGCTGCAACTCCTACCCTACAGATCAATGGATTCACCCAAGACACATGGTGAGGAGATGATGATGGACAACAGACATCCCAAGGAATGGAGAGAGTCTGCAGCTGCAGGCAGGATAATCCCATCCATCTTATCCATGGGATATATGTCCCCTCTCACTTGGAGTTGACACCACCATCCCAGACTCCTCAGGATTGGGGGAAGAGCTATGGACTAGAGTGGACTTACTGGTATTCTGTTGTAGACATATTGTGATTCAAGCAATGGAAGAAATTACAACATTGGTGTGGAGCCAGTGGCCACTGGATGCTTTGGGGGTAGGGAGAGGGAAAATCAGTTGTAATACAGGGGCTTTTTCGGGACTTGGGAATTATCCTGTGTGACATTACAATGACAGATACAGGCCATTTTACATCAGCATATACCACGCAAAACTGTGTGGGAGAGAGTGTGGTCTACAATGTGAACTATGGTCCATGCTTAGTGGCAAAGCCCCAGGATGTGTATATCCATTGCAGGTGATGTGCCACACTAATGAAAGATGTTTATGTGGGATGTTATGGGAGGTGTGGGAGGTGGGGAACATGGGAATCCCTGTAATTTTTGTGTAACATTTATGTAATCTAAGCATCTTTTAAAATATTAAAACCATAAAAAAAGAAAAAAAAAGATGAAACTAAAGTTTGAATTAGCAGACAAGGACATTAAAACAACACTTAAAGAAAAGATGATCCAATGAGAAATTATATGAAGAATCACATCAGGAAGAAAATGCAGATTAAAGAAAAAATGAGCAAATAGAAATTCTAGAAAGGAAAGTAAAATATATGGTAATTAAAATTTATTTTGTAACAATTGTTTAAAAACATTATTATAAATAAACTGTTACCTGTACTGCAGATTGTTTTAGGTTATACAGTGATGTTGTAAAGTTCTGTGGTTTTAAATTTTTTTATTTTGTAGCATATATAAACCTAAAATTTTGTATTTTAACCACTTATATAGAATTTAGTGCTGTTAATCGTCATCCTGTGGTTCATTAACAAAACTCTTCCATCACCCTACACAAAAACCTGTAGCAATTAAGCTTTAACTTCCCATTCCCAACCCCAACCTCAACCCTGATCCTGGTAACCCATATACCAGTTTATGGTTCTATTCATTTGCATATTCTCATTATTTCTTATCTTTGAGATCATACACTAATGTCTTTTTGGGTTTTTATTATTTGACTCAACATGATGTCTTCAAGTTCTTGAATACTGTAGAACTTCATTCCTGTTTATGGTTGAAAAATATTCCACTTTATGCATATATCAGTTTTGCTTATCCATTCATATGATGATAGACATTTGGGTTGCTTCCATCTTTTGCCAATTGTAAATAGCATTGCCATGAACACTGGTGTGCAAATATAAGTTTCAGTCCATGAGATCACATCTTTAATGTATATACCTGGAAGTGGGATTGCTATGTCATATGCTATTTCTATACTTGTTCTGAGGAACCTTCAAATTATTCCACAGCAGCTGCACCAGCATAATTTTACCTTCACACCAATAATGAACAATTATTCCCATTTCTCCACCTCATCTCCAACTCTTGTATTCTGTGTTTAATAGTAGACATTTTAGTGGGTGTGAAATTGTTATTTCATAGTACTTTCAATTTTCATTGCCCTACTGGTAATGATGTTGTGCATCTTTTAATGTGTTTATTGACCAATATATCTTCTTTGGAAAACTCTGTTCAAGTTTTGCTTATTTTTAAATTATGTTGTTTTTCTTTTTGTTGTCAAGTTATAGGAGTTTTTAAAAATATACTGGATAATAAGCACTTACTTGATATGAGCTCTTCAGATATTTTCTACCATTCTGTGGGTTTTTTAAAATTAATTTCACGATAACGTGTTTTGATAGACAAGAGTTTTTAATTATGACAAAGCATCTTTTATCTACTATTTCTTTTGTTTCTGAACTTTTGGTTTCCTATGTTGCCCTAGGAGATTGCCTTAGATTCCTGGCTGCTGAAGCAATACCAAAATATGATTTTAACAATAGGAATTTATTGGTTCGTGGGTATGAGGCTGGCAGAAGTCCATAACCAAAGTGACAGAGAGGTGATTCTTTCTCCCCAAACACTGTGGTGTTCTGTGGATAGCTCCCAGTGATCCGTCACCTTATTTTTTCTGTCATGTGACAATGAGTATGGTCATGTCCTTCTCTTGCTTCTCTGGATTCCACTGACTTCTATCATCTTCTGTGGCTTTTGTATTTTATCTAAATTTCATTGTGCTTATAAAGGGCTTCAGGAACTTGATTAAAGCCCAAATTGATGCATTTAACCACACCTTTACTAAAAATGCCTTATTCAAGTGTTCCTTTTTAAAATGGATTCACACTCACAGCAATGGAATAATGTTAAAAACTTCTTTTTGCTGGTGCATTATTCAATCTCCAACAGATTTAATAATTGTGTTTCTTACTGTAGCTTTGTAATGAATTTAAAATTGGGAAGTGTTAGTGTTCCAATTTCTTCTATTTCAAAATTTTCTAGGCATTTCTGAAATTACACTTTGTTTTAGTTTCCTGGGCTATTCTTGTTGAGCAATGGAAATTTTTTTAACTCATGTTTTGAGGCGGGAAAAAATCCAAAGGAAGGCATCATCAAGATGATGTTTTCTTCCTATAGGCTGTGGCTTTCAAAAACTGGCTTCTGGTGACCTTTCTTCTTCAATTTGCCTCAAGGCAAAACAAATGGAGGTGTCTCCTGCTCTCTCCCTTCTCTTCTGTGTTGTGTTGATGTTCAAGCTCTTGTTTCCTGTAGCTTTCTCTCAGGCTGTCTGAATTTCTTCCACATATAAAGGACTCCCATAATAGGATTAGGACCCATCCTGACTGGGCTGAGACACACCTTAACTGTGGTAAACTCAAAGATGGGTTCACACCCACAGGAAAGGATTGGATTCAAGAACATGTTTTTCTGGGATACAAAAAGCTTCAAATCATCACACTGCACTTTCTGAACCCAAAAAGATATATTCTTTCTTTTTGCAAAGTCCATTCATTCCATCATAATATCCTGAAAGCCTTAAATCATTTCATTAAAAATGATAAGTAGACAGTCTCATCAAAATCAGTCATGGGTGGGGCCTGCCCTGGGGCACAATTTCTCTCTCTCTGTGGATTGTGATGCCTAGAGAACAAGTTATGTGCTTCAAATATAAAATAAAAAGATAAGCAGAGAATAAACATTTCTAGTTTTGTAGGGTTTTAAAAGAAGGGTGCATGCTTCTGCCAAATGATTTTTGGTATCAACTTAAAAGGTCACGTTCTTTTTTTGTTCTGTTAGTTTTTTACTACATTCTCTTAATGTGGTATATTACATTTGGTTCCCTTATTTTGAATCACCCTTGAATATTGTGATAAATCCCACCTGATCATGTATAATTCTTTTAATCTGCTTTTGGATTCTATTTGCTAGAATTCTGTTGAGTATTTTAATATCTATATGCATACGGGATATTGGTTATAATTTTATTATGGTATCTTTATCTGCCTTTGGTATTAGGGTGACACTCACCAATAGACCAAGTTAGGAAGTGTTCCTCCCAATTCAGGTTATTGTGAGGAAAATGAACAGAATTGTGTTTTGGAATGTTTGCTGAAATTCACTGGTGAAGCTTTCTGGTCCTATGATTTTCTTTGATGGTGGGGGACATGTGATTACTGATTTAACCTCTTTAGTTGTTATTTTTCTGTAAAATGTTCTATTTCTTTTTATTCAGTTTAGGAATTTTGTGACTTTCCAGGAATTTATCAATTTTATATATTTTATCTAATTTTGGAAAGACACAATTGTTCATAGTGTCCACTTATACTCCTTTTTAATTCTGTGAGATCAATGGTAATGTCACTCCTTTCCTTTCTGATTTTAATTATTTCTGTCCTCTGTCTTTTTTTCTTCAGCAGTCTAGCTAATGTTTGATTGATCTTTACAAAGAAACAACATTTGGTTTCATTTATCTTCTCAATAGTGTTTTTATTCTGTATGTTATTTGCCCCCACTCTATCATTGTTATTTCCTTCCAACTGCTTGCTTTGGGTTTGTTTTGCTCTTCTAGTTCTAGTATTTCAAGTTGTGAAATTAGGTCTCTTATATGAGATATTTCTCTTTTTATGTTATAAGAATTCAGTGTTATAAATTTCCCTTTCATCACTACTTTTATTACATCTGTAAGATTTTGCATGTTTTCTTTTGTTCATTCATTTCATGATATTTCTTAATTGTCTTTATTATTTATTCTTTGATGCATTGTTTCTTTAAGAATATTCTATTTTTCTTAGCAAATAAATTTTGCTGATACATATTTAAAAAGCATAAATCCATCCAATGTGTACAATCAATGGCATTTGGTACAATCCCATATTTATGCTTTCATAACTTCAATCATTCTTAAAGCATTTTCATTATGCCAATAATAAGAATAAATTATAAACAAAAAACAAATATTAGAGAAGGTGTCAGAACTCCACTTCAGAAGCCACAGGATTAGGAAATGAACAAATATAAGGGGGGAATGCAACTATGGACTTAAGTGGACTTACGATTATTCTAGCAATGGAAAAACTTGTATTATTGATATAAAGGCAATGGCCACCAGTGGTTCTGATGGGAGGGAGAAGGAAGAATAGGTGTAACATAGCGTAATATGGGAACATTGGAATTGTCCTGCACAACATAGCAATGACAGATACAGGCCATTATACATTTGTCACAACCTATAAAATTGTGCTGTGCAAAATGCAAACTATAATGTAAACTATAGTCCATGGTTAATAACAATGCCTCAATATGTTTTCAACAATTGTAGCAAATATACCACACTAATTAGAGATGTTTTTAATGGGTGAAAGTGTGGCAATGGGAGGGATGGGGTATATGGGAATCCCCTATAATTTTGATGTAACAATTATGTAATCTAAAGTTTCTTTAAAAGTAAAAAAAAGTAAAAAATGAGCTCAAACAAACAAAAAAACACAACCAAAACTCATCACCTACCAATTTCTCTGTTTTCCCTGCCATCCATAGCTGCTCTGCTTTTACCCTCTCTCAAGTATATTTGTATTTATATTTTGTAAAAACAGTCTTATATATGAAATATCCCCACATTCATGTTTTACATGAGGTTTTATTATCTTATAGAGTCTCATGTTACATTTTTAGCTTTCCTTTTAGTTATATGCATGACCTTAGACTTTCCCTTAAAACCACTGTCATACCATATAATAATATTGCTAGTTACAAACACCATGATATACTTTCACCATTTCTATTCATTTCCAAAGATTTACAAACAACCTTTTTACCAATTCTGCACAAATTAACCCTTAACTTAACATTCTTTACCTCCTCCTATTTTCTGGTGACCAATATTCTAATTATTAACACCATAGGTTTACACAATATATTTAGTTCATAATAGCGCACAGTATTTGTCCTTTTGTATCTGGCTTGCTTAACTCAATATAATGTCCTCTGGCTTTATCCATGTTGTTGTCATATGCTTCATGACTTCATTTCTTCTTTTTGTTGTATAATAGGAATATACTTTTCAATTTCCACAAATCAGAAAATTTTCCAGTTGTGCTGTGTTATTAATTTCCAGCACATTTCAGTATTGTCAGAACATACAAGATAAATTGTATAATTTCAGTCTTGTTAAATTTATTGTCTTGTTTTGTGACCTAACATTTGATCTATCTTGAAGAATGCCCCACGTGCACTAGAGAAGAATGTTTATTTGGTTATTGTGTGTGAAGTATTCTATGTATGCCTATGAGCCCTAGTTGTTTTATATCATCTTTCAGGTCTTTCATTTTCTTATCAACTTTCTTTTTAGATGTTTTATCCATTATTAAATGTTGTGTCTTGAAATTTGTTATTAGGTTAGAGAACCATCTATTTCTCTCTTCATAAGTATCAATAAATTTCATAATTGTGGGTCTCTGCTGTTTCAGTGCATAACCATGTGGCTACATACATCAGAGGTCTTATTCCTTTATCTTCCATAGATATGAAGCACAGTAAAAAAAACAATAGACCCAAGTTTTCAGGAAATTATAGAAATCTTTAACAGTTTCAAAACACACAAAACAAAATTTGGCAGACTAAATGGAGGAATATATATATATTAAAAAACAGTTGCATTGAAAACTTATCAGGGATAAAGTTCTAATTTTGTTGCAAATGTAGGATAAAGAAATGTTCTTTCCTGTTTCTTATTCCTGATCTCCTGTCAAAATTATTTTACTATTAGGGATAACATATTGGAAGCCAACTATTAAACATTTATCAAAAGAGGTCAGTAACAAAATTAGTTTTGTAAATTATCATTTCTCCTAATTTTACTCATATTATTTCGAAATACACTTAAAGGCTATAAAATACTGATTTCAATACTGTGAAGAAAAATTCATTCATGGTGATTTTGAAAGGAGCAAGCAGATCTAGGAAATCTCCATTAATCTCTCTTTTAGCTTAAACCATAAGGTCAACTATTGTGAAATAAATTGATGCTGGCTTTTTAATCTCCAAAGAAGCTTTCCTTATTATTACTGAATTATTGATGAAGAGAAGAACTGTAGTTCCAAAAGGTCAGCAAATATACAATATATTAATTTGTAATTCCTTGATCCATGCCATCAAAATGGCTTCTGAAATTATGGAGTAGGAAGATTTTTTCTGTTAAAAGTTGCTTCTAAATCACATGAAAATTTATTTCATTCTCATTAATAAATGCAAGATTCAGAAGAAAGTATTTCACTTGATTTGAGGTTTGGGGCATTAAATTAATTATAAATTAATTATAAAATCTTTACTCATCTTTAGTAATATCAGCACTGAGTTTTACCTTCTTCTCTTAATGTTATTTTAACATTTCCTATGTAGATGAATTAGGTGAAATTGCCAACACTTAATTGAGAAACTCCAACATGCTTTAATTGAGATGCCACAAAATGCCCATTCATCAGAAAATGCTTACTTCTAGAGAGAATTTAGATATAGAGGAGCATCCAATACAAAATACATGAAATTGTGGCTTTAAAAAAATCTCTAATATAACCTAGAGAAAGATGTATTATAAATATTTAATAATGAAATTACAATGTTACTAAAATACAGTGCGATAAAAAATATGTGAATACTTAAGTGTACATAGAAATAAGCATTATGTAAAAAGGAAAATAAATGGAAAAATACATCTAAAGAATAACAACATTTATGAATGAGTTTAATATTCTTCTTTAAATTTTGTTCTATTCTAATTTTTGTGTATTGAACAATGTTTACTCCAATGATTGTGTCATACTTTTAAATATAAAAATATTTCATTGTTTAAAATGTGCTATACCATCCTTGTTGGTTAATGATCTGGCCTTTCAGACACAGATTATTTCTCTAGAAATACCTTCTCTTTTACACACTCATAAATTAGAGCATCACAAAGAAAAACAAAAAAAGATGCTACTTAACGTTTTTTGGCTTATAAGGGGAAGGCAACTCTTTGTTAAAAAATAACATGGATGCCTTACTCCTTGAAATTTTGTCCTTGGAATCATGCCAAACTAATTTCCTTGGAATTTGGTCCCAGAGATGAGCAAATGTTGCATTCTCAACAATCCTCAATATAAGAAGTGCTGTGGGATTTTGAGGTTGAAAGGCAAGAGACAATCTGCTCTGCTTATGTTCACAGTACCTCCCTGGTGTACTTATGAGATATAATTTCCAGGTGATCAGGTATTTGATTAGTACTTGAAAAAATATTTAGCTTGGTTTATTTTACCACAGAACAAAATGAAAATTCATGAACAAAAAACTAAATATAATTTATTTACAAGGAAACAAATATTGTAGAGCCAAAATTTCAGGCTACTTAACTGGTTTATGTATGTATTTTATTTGTGAGACAGACTCAAGATCGAGACATTTCTAGACAGAAAAGCTGTAAAAGAATTTTTTTTTTAATCTTTTTTTTTTTTTTTTAAGATTTTATTTATTTACTCATTTATCCCCCTCTTGCTGCTTGTGCTCGCTGGTTCAGCTAACCACGCCATGCGGGCGGGCTTGCCTTCACCAGGAGGCCCCGGGAACCGGGCCCAGGGCCTCCCATATGGTAAACGGGAGCCCTACTGATTGAGCCACAGCCGCTTCCCTGTAAAAGAATTTTTGCCAACTTTGGTTCTTGGTAAGTATTAGTCTCAAGGCTAGGGAGTTTTAGTTTATCTCAAAAAAATATTATTAGAAGAGTATGTGTATATATATATCATGTAGGCCTTACCTAAGTAATGCCAGGATTGTAGAAATGGAAATATTGAATCATGGAATCAAAGTCATCAGGTAATATACATATACAGAAAATATATTTTTGGAAGAAATGTCAGTTTTAATAATCACATAAAAACATATCTTCTGAAAATTAATAGTAATATGTGATTACCAGTAAGGTAGCTTCAAGTTTTAATTTTTCATTTGTCATCTGCATTATATAATATTGAAAAGAAAAAAAAAGAATAGTAAGTGATGCATTAAAACTCTTTATCACTATTTATTACAAATTTAGTACCTTTTACTGCTTTTCTGAAATTAATTATAAGTAGGAATATAGAGTTTTGAGAATGTTCTCTGTACTAACCAATCTTCATAGAATCACAAAGTCTACAACACTTAATGGTTATGAATCTGGATAAGTTACTTAACATTCTGTGCTCTCTTTCTAATCTAAGATGTGTAGAATAATAATACCTATGGTGTGATATTTTCACCTGGATAAATATGTTAATAAATGGAAGCATTTATAACAGTGTCAAGTTCATTTTAACTACACAATTTATAATTTATTATTGCAAAACATCCAAATGATGATTTATAACAAATTTATATTTCATAGTCTAAGGTTTTGGCCATATTTTGCAAACTAATCTTTTTTCAGTGTTTACATTGTTTATTTAACAAATGGATAACAATTCATCAGCTAAAACATGAAAAATGAGATAAAATTGTTCTGAAAATAAAATAGAAAAATATTGTTCACTGGTTTATTTTTCCAAATGAGCAATAGGCTATTTACAAATAAGCAGATTTCCAATGACATATATTAAAATATCAATCCTATCATTGTTTGAAATCTAAATGAAAAAAAATTCATTATGGCACATTTGATCTGTGAATTTTAAACAAACTTTCTGATATAATAACAGATTCGTTTTATCTTTTTGCCCCTATATACATGAGCACCAAAATTATTAAAGAACACATAATATTTAGTAAAACAATAAGGAATGTAAAAATTAAGGAGGGATGGAAGTTTCAAAAGGAAATCTTTAGAGAACAGTTTACTGCAAATTCAACATACTGAACAGTAAGTGCACATTCTTGATATACATAAATACTAATAACCAAAAGTTTCTCAAAATAGCAGAGTTAAACAATGGATATTAAATAAATTAAAGTTACTTCAGGTAAAAACGAGAAAGCAAAACAGTAATTAAATATGAAATAACCATCACCATCAACATAACACAGACAGGAAGGATGAAATGAACAAAACCATGTACTAGTTTTTCCCCAGTTTTTTCATCAGGAAGTGTGTGAGTTTTGTTTGGTTTTGTTTTTCCTTTAAGCTTGCATACATTAGATTACAATAGTTCCTCTTTCCATTCTAAATATAAATATTTTATCCTTTAAAGAGAAGGGTCAAGAAGAGAGAAAACTCCAAATCATTTTCGAAATTTACCACCAGATCCATTGAGGCCAAACCAGTGACAGTCAGTCTGTACAACTAGATGAGCAACACACATTTTCTTTCCTCACTCCATTCACATTAAAACTTACAGGACCACAGGAAACACAGTTTGGAGGAAACAACCAGTTTTAGAAAGTTCTCCTAAAGATGACAATACAACCAAGACCACATCTCCTTAAGTTACAAGTGAAACACAAAATGGCTTATTTTAAATATTAAAAATTGTTGCAAAAAACAAAAATAGTAGAATCTATGCTATGTTGACAGTCACAACAGATCATTTGCCAAAGGGACAGTGTCTGTTACGATCATACTGGCAGGAGCATACAATGTTTTCTGCCATAGAACTGTAGCAAAGGAGTTGCAAATACTCTTTATCATGTATTTATGGGATCAGTAAACAATTCTTTTTAAAATGCCAGATCGCTTATATAAACAAAAACTGTTTTCAATTCAATTTCAATTCAATTTCAATCTAACACCTTAGATTTCTCAACAAATTATAAAATATGAACACTACAGAGAGTAGGAATAACACAGATGTGCCTGAGTTTATCCTTATGGGATAAACAAACTCTGAAGAGATCCACTATGTTTTGTTTATGTTATTTCTCTGATATACCTGATTACTGTGCTGAGGAATGCAGGTATGACACCGATAATTCACCTGGTTCTCCAGCTTCACACCCCCAAGTACTTTTACCTCAGTCACTTGTCATTCCTTGACCTCAATTACTCAACAGTTATGTCTTCTAAAACCTTAGAGAACTTACTGATTTCCAACAAGTATATTTCATTTACCAGCTGCTTTACCCAAATGGCTTTTTTTTTTTTTTCCTTACTGTGGGTCACTGAATTTTTCTTTCTTTCTTAATGGCCTATGACACCCAGGTAGCTATCTGCAATCCTCCTTACCCAGTTATGTCCACAAGGCTCTGCTGTGCACTCATCACTGATTCCTACATGACTGAGTTTTCTGAATCCTTAGTCAATGTTTTCTTCATGAACAGTTTGCATTTCTGCAACTCCAATGTAATTTATTACTTTTTCTGTGACATATTCCCAATTTTAGCCCTGTCTTGCACTGACACTCATGACACTGAAATGATATTTATTCTTGCTGACTCGAACATAATGGTATCTCTTATCAAGATCTCTGTATCTTATGGATCCATTCTGTCTACTGTCTTGAAAATTAATTCCACTTCAGGAAAGCACAAATCCTTCTCTATTTGTGCCTCCCACCTCTTGGGAGTCACCATCTTTTACAGCACCATGATTTTTACTTATTTAAAACCCAAGAAGTCCTACTCCTTGGGAAAGGGTCAAGTGGCCTCTGTGTTTTATATTATGGTTATCCCCATGCTGAATCCATTCATTTATAGTCTTCAGAATAAAGAAGTAAAAAATGCTTTCATTAGAGTCGTGAAGAAGAGGCAATTGAAATAACAGTAACTCAGTGATGCTATTGAATCTCATATTTTTGTTCATAAATGGGTAATTACTTGATCTCTTTCTAAATAAAGAAGCGTCCTTTAATTAGTTTGCATTTCTGTTGCAACAAACTCTATTTAACCAATCATGATCTGGAACATTTCCAAGAATATGTTTTTATAATCTGCATGGTCATTTGATGCTATGAAATATATGTAAAATCTTTGGTTAAAATATAAGCATCTTATAGGTCAAATAATATGAACAAATATGTAGTGTTATTTTTCAAATTGTATCACAGAAATCATCATGCATGTTCTAAATTCACAGAACTTTATTATAGAGAGCATTTTTAGATTCCATTCCATTTACTCTGTAGAGAAGAAATATAGCACAGCTGTAAAGAGTGAAGCTTTAGAATAGACAATCCAGGGTTTAGGTTATAGATATCCCATCTTTTTAGCTGTGTATCCCTTAATAAGTCAGTGAAGCTTTAAACGTAGTTTATTCAAATATACAAGAAAAATAAGGATTCTAAACAATAGAGTTATTATAAAGATTAAATCAGAAGAAAAATAGATTTAATGCATTAGTAATAAATTTTTGTCACAACCATCAGAATACTTGCATCCTTGCAAAATTTTGCATACACAACTGCTTTTCTTTTGAAAATTTCACTGATGTTTTATAAATACTTATGATTAATCAAATTCATAAATAAACAGCTAAAAAGGAAAAATAGCACTTCAATATCTGGTCTTAGAGCAAAATAAAATATTGTTCTAGAACTATGTTCTAGAAATAAGTGTATGTGAACAGTGAAGAATGTTTTGAAAATATTTTGAATTATTAATACTTTTGTTCATTGTCTTCTAAATTAATCTTATGTATTTGCCCATATATATTACTTATATATACATACAAAATTTTTGACACTTCCTATCTCTATTTTGCACTTTTCAGTTTCTACTCATGACTATAAACTTTGGTATTTCCTTTGTCATTTAAATGTGGGAGATGAATCTTTTCTTGGTACATGATTGAAATCAATAATCTCCTCTTGCAATGCTTTAAGTCTTGAAGTTTTGTAAATTCAAGTGTATGCAGTTAAAAAAAATTGCAAGCAGTATCATTACTTCAATGTCTACCTGAAAACCATTTGAAAAGTATCATTCTTTGATGTCAACAATTTTCACTAATTAGTATTTCCTGGTTTAAATTTAAGTATAATTTTAAAAAAATCATTTCCTTTTTAAAGATTTCCATAAGTTTGTTATGTTCCTTAAAAAAATGAATTATTGAGTTAAAATTCTTGGTTTAAAATGTTTAACAGGTAAAAGTTGTAAACCTACAAATGAATAATGAAACAAAATTTTGTGTCAGCCCATAAATTTTAGCCAGGTATGTTACTAAAATTTCCTTTAAAAATTAATCTACATAACCTGGATTTTCAATTTTAGTT
Organism: Tolypeutes matacus; assembly: GCA_026826555.1. NCBI lineage: Eukaryota > Metazoa > Chordata > Mammalia > Cingulata > Chlamyphoridae > Tolypeutes > Tolypeutes matacus. The sequence continues at coordinate 15,007 of JAKSZT010050916.1, read as the reverse complement.
TTCTCTGCTATTCAATATATGTTTAAGAAAGTTTGTGTTCTGTTTTTCCGTTTTCCCAGGATTTGATTATTTTTATTTTTAACTTTAGCCATGTTTATTTTATATATATATGTATATATACATATATATATGTATATATATATACATAAATATATTCAATTTCAAGTGTTTTTTCTTTTATTAATTAGGTTACTTTTTTGTAGAATTTGATTTTATTTTTGTCCAAAAGTATTTTTGAATGATTAAAATAAAATTTAACCTCTGTTTCTGGAATAAATAGTTTGTGACTTTTCACTAGTTCTTCACTATTCATTAATTTATTCAAATAATTTAAAAATGTAATATATTCTTCTACGTCCCAAATTTATGTGAACATTTTAACTTATATATAATATCCATAAAAATTACTGTATTAAATCTTATTTTTGCTCTGAACTCTAGCTTGTCTAGAATCTAATTTTAATGCAAATGCTTTTTTATGTTTGCAATTAGAGAAGTCTTTGTTAAGCATTTATTTTAATAATATAATTTTTAAACTAATCTCTCATCATGTACATGCAATGAGTCTATACTCATATTTTAGGCTCTCTTCATTTTATGGTCTTTATGCTGGTCTTATCTCATTTATGTATATGTTCTTGATTTTGAAAATATATCCTGTTGGTTTGTATTCTCAGCAGTGGTCCACATATCCTCCAATATTTGGGACAATAATAAGTTCAGGGCATGCTTCAGATTGGAATAAATTCTGACTACCCTATCCTTAGTTATTCTAGAAAACATTAAAGATATTTTTAACTGAATATAATATAATCTTTGTGAAAGGTGAAAACAGCAGACAGTTTTCACATTCCCTCTATTTCCCTATTTATATTAGTGAGCTAGTGATGTTGAACATATTTTAATGTGTCTTTTGGCCATTTGTATTTCCACTTTGGAAAAATGTCTGTTCAATTCTTTTGCCCATTTTTAATGAAGTTGCTTGTCATTTTGACATTGTGTGATTTCTTTATATAACATGGAGATCAATACCTTAAAATATATGTTATCCTAAGTTTTTTCTTATTGGTTAGGCTGTATTTTTACTTTCTTGACAAAGTCTTTTTAAGAACAAAAGTATTTAATTTTGAGACATTCCCATTTATCTATTTTTTCTTTTGATGCTCATACTTTGGGTGTAAAGTCCAAGAAACAAACACCAAACACAAGATCTTGAAGAGGTTTGCTTAGTCTAAGTGTTTTTTGGTTCTTGTTTTTATATTTAGATCCTTGATCCATTTTGAAGTAATTTTTGTATAAAATGTGAGATAAGGGTCCTCTTTTTTTCTCTTAGGTTTGTATCCACTTTCCCATTTAATGAATAGACTGTTCTGACCCTGGTGAGTGCATTTAGCAGACTTGTCAAAAATCACTTGACCAGGGAGAGAATGTGGCTCAAGCGGTTGAGTACCTGCATCCCTCATGGGAGGCCCCAGGTTCAGTTCCTAGTGCCTCCAGGAAAAACAAAAACAAACAAAAAACAAATGAAAAACCAACTAAAGGAGACTAATGTGGTTCGGTGGTTGAGTGCTGCCTTCCAATTTATGAGGTCCTGGGTTCAATCCCCGGCACCCAGTACTTTAGAAAAAACAAACAAACATATTTTAAGTGGACATATGTATCTTACAGTGAGACGTAAAGAAAGAAATTACTTAACCATAGATATTAGGGTCTATTTCTGAACTCCCTATTCAATTCCATTGGTCAATCTATCTTTATGCCAGTATCATGCTGTTTTTACCACTGCAGCTAGATAATATTGTTTAAAGACTGAAAGGGAGAGTCCTCCAACATCATTCTTCTTTTCTAAGATATTTTTGACTATTTGGGGGCCCTTACCCTATCAGATAATCTTGATAATTTTTTTTTATTCTACAAAATATGATATTGGAATTTTTTCAGGTTTGTGTCAAATCTGTAGATCAGTTTAGGTAGAATTGACATCAAATGAAATTTAGTCTTCCAACTCATGAACATGTAATATCCTTCTATTTTCTTATATCATCAACGATTTATTTTAGCAAAGTTTTATACTATTATGTCCTTGGTTAAACTTATTCCCAAATACTTAATTCTTTTAGTCACTCTAGTACATGGAATTTTTTTTGCTGATTTCCTCCTCAGATTGCTCATTAACAGTATATAGAAGTGCTATTGATCTTTGCATATTAATCATGTATCCCACCACTTTGCTGACATCAAGTTTTGTGCTGAATTTTGGGGCTTTTTAAAGTATAGGATCATATTATCAGTGAATAATGAAAAATTTATTTCTTCTTTTTGTTTTTGGCTGCCTTTTATTTCTTTTTCTTGCCTAATTGTTCTTGCTACAATTTCTAGCACAATATTGAATAACAGTGGGGAACATAGATCCTTGTCTTGTTCCTAATCTCAGTGGGAAAGCTTTAAATATAATACTAGCTGTGGTATTTTCAAATATGCACTTTATCATATTGAGAAGGTTTCCTAATATTCCTGCCTTTTTTGGAGTGTTTTTATTAGGAAAGGATGTTACATTTTGTCAAATGTCTTTTCTGCATCAATGAAATGATTAAGTAATTTTTCATCTTCTACTTATTAGTGTGTTGTATTACACTGATCAATTTTTTTATGTTGAATCATGCTTGCATACCTGGTATAAAGCCCACTTGATCATGATGATTTTTTAAATGTGTTTTTGGATTTGGTAGCAAGTATTTTGTTGAGGATTTTGCATCCATATTCATTAAAGAAATTGGTCTGTAATTTTCTTTTATTCCTAATATCTTTATTTGACTCTGGTATTAGGATGATGTTTGCTCCACAGAATAAATTTAGTAGTGTTCCTTCCTGTTCAATTTATTGTGAGAATTTAAGCAAACTTCGCATTAGATCTTCTTTAAATCATTTGAGGAATTCTCTTGTGAAGCAATCTGGCACTGGATGTTTCATTTTGGGGAGGTTTTTGATGAGTTTCAATTTCTTTACTTATGATTGGTTTCTTGAGGTGTTATAGTTCTTCTAGTGTCAGTATGGTTTGTTTATATGTTTACATAAATTTGTCCATTTCATCAATGTTTTCTATTTTTTTTAGTATACAGTTGTTCATAGAATCCTCTTAAAATAAATTTTTTGCTTCTGGGTCAGTGGTAATGACACTTTTCACATTTCTAATTTTATTTATTTACATCTCCTTTCTTTTTCCATTGTTAATATAGCTAAGGATTTACCAATTTTGTTCATCTTCTTGAAGAATCAACTTTTAGTTCTGTTGATACTCTATTGTTTTTTAGTCTCTATTTCATTTATTTCTGCGGTAATTTTTATTTTTGTTTTTCTTTCTGCTTGCTTTGGGTTTGGTTTACTGTTCTTTTTCTAGTTCTTCCAGGTGTGCAGTTTTGTCTAGATTTTAGCTCTTTCTTCTTTTTTAATATAAGCATTGAGGGCTATAAATTTTCCTCTCAGCACTGCCTTTGCTGGGCTGTATTCTCATTTTCAATTTGTATTTATGTATTCACTAATTTCTCTTGTAATTTCTTTTTTAACCCACTGATTATTTAAGTGCATTCTTTAATCTCAATGTTTATGAATTTTCCCTTTCTCTACCTATTATTAATTTCCAACTTATTTCCATTATATTGAGAGAAATTGTTTTGCATAATTTTAATCTTTTTAAATGTTTTGAGATCTGAATTATATCCCAGCATATGGTTTACCCTGAAGAAAGATCTATGAGCACTTGAAAGAATGTATATCTTCAGTTTTGAGGTGTAACACTATATAAATGCCTACTATATATAGTTAATTTATCATATTATTGAAGCTTTCAGTTTCCTTACTTATTCCCTGTCCCAATGTTCTCTCTAAAGCTGAGAGTCAAGTGTTGAAGTCTCCAACTATTACTTTAGAAATGTTTGTTTCTTCCTTCCATTTGGCTAGTGTGTGTCTCATGTATTTTGGGACACCAATCTGGTGGTTTCTCATGAAGCTAAGTATAGAACTTCCATGTGATCCAGGAATCTTGATAGTAGGAATATGTTCAGAAGAACTGAAAGGATGTACATGGACAGATATTTGCACATCAATGTTCATAAAAGAATTATTCAAACTGCTAAGTGATGGAAAAAATCTAAGTGTCTGTCAACCAATGAATGATTAAATAAGATGTGGTAAAAAAAAGATAAATAAATAAGATGTGGTATATTCATATGATGGAGTATTATTCATCTATAAGAATAAATTAATTGAGCAAGTACATGAAAACATGGAGGACAATTGAGGATATTATGTCGAGTGAAATAAGCCAGATATAAAAAGAAAAAATATTGTATGGTCTCACTGATATAAACTAAGTACAATGAGTAGATTTATAGAGTTAGACTATGAAGTGTAGGTTAGTGGGAGATGGAAGGTGGGAAGAGAAAGGAGAGAAGATTCTGGATGCTTTAATAAGATCAAATGTAAATATGTGGTAATGGTTGGTCTTGCTGGTATCATATTATAATGAATATAACAAACACTGTTGATTATGGATGTGATTGTGGCTGAAACGAGTACTCTAGGAAGATTAATGTTAGTTGGAGGACAGCTGGAGAATAATATTAGGAATGTCTAACAATGATTTTGGAAGTAAATGAGGATTGTGTTTAATGATTAAATACAGGAATATTCTTCTTTTATAGGGTGTTAAGAATGTGGTTAGACATGGGAAAAATCAACTAAAGAAATTTAGGAAATATTGTTAGCAATAACATTTTAATATTTTTGTAGCCAAAGCAAAGTTGGTACTATATTAATTCTAAAGGTGAAAAAAAAAGAATGTGGGGTTGGGTTATGTGAGATATGAATATAATTAAACATTTCTTTCTCTTATTCTTTTTTTTTTTTCTTTAATAAAGAGGTTTGACCATGTCATTTAAGTAATGTATTTGTCTGTGTATCTTTATGAACACTAGAGGAATACTTAAGTTAGCAGGTGGAAATAGATGAGATAAAAGTGCCTGAAAAAGAACATTTTAGGAGTAATGTTTTCACAACTTGTTCAGCTGTATTTTTCTGTTGTTTTATTTTTGTGAATTAAAAAAAATTTTTATTTAAAAAATAAAATAAAAGAATTATTCATGTGTTATTTTCAATATGTCATCAAATTTTGGACTCCAGATCCTTCTCTCCTGGCTTATTTTGTGTTAATAAAATTTTAATATTAAATTTATCTATTGCATTTGTTAATCCTACCTCTTTTCATTATATTGTTTGGGATATCTCTTGGAGATAAAATTTTCATCTTCAAATTATTTTAGTGTACTTTAAATTATTATTCTTGTGCATATTCATTCAAGATGAAAGCATAGACACTGCAATACTTCATCTGCCCAAGGAATCTTTGAAAAACAAGCAAAGCATAAATAGAATGCAGACCTTCACTCTCATTGTGGGTCCTTGGCTTTTTTCTGAATGTAGCAAAATAATGTCTAGGTGTGTCTGGAGTGCATGTATATTGTTTCCCATCCATCCAGTGGTGGTATGAAAGAGTAATCCAAAACATTCATTGCTCAGTCACCTTGTCAAAATTGCACAACTCTTGTACAGCTGAAGCACTGTAAGGAACAATCATCAAAGGTGCAGGAATCCATCCTGCAAAGTCTTGCAAGGGTCTGTCCAGGAGAGCCCACAATGGCGCATTGAATTTAATCTGAACACAGAGGTTGAGAGATATCAGGTGGAGAACAGCTGAAGAAGCTCTTCTCTCCAGCTGATTCCCAGCATGCTTTTTATTCAGGATTTTTTTTAACAGTCAAAGTCAGGGTGCAGGTGCAGGAGATCAGGCAGGTATGGGGCTTGAAATCACATCATAAGAATTCCAGGCTGATTATGGGGAAGCAAGATTACAGAAACATTTAGTGATATACATAGGAGATAGGGTGGTAGGTAAGGGAGATAAGATAAGCAGGAAAGTTCCTGTTTATGGCAGGAACTGATATGGTGAATTCTCTGTCTGGGCAGAGAAACAGGCCTCCAAGTTATTTCTTAGATGTAAAGGTAAGAGAGTTTCCACATCTCCCCATTTTCTGTTTAAATAAGGAGAAAAAGAAGAGGGAAAATTATCCTGACACAGTCCTTTATAAAAACTGCCCACTTCCCAATAGTTCAAAGTAAATAAATGAGAGACAAATTTTGATAGTAATAGCAAGGCCAAGTCACTCTCTGCTATCTGGGTTCTGAACTGAGCTGTGCATAGGAAACAAAATAGCCATGGTGTCAGGATACCTCCCTTGGGTGGGGTGACGGTCAGTGTCCTATCTCTGTAGGCCCCCAAATTCTCTCCCGATGGCCCCTCTGCAACTGTGCCCATCTTAGTTTGTTCCTCCCTGAGGAATCTTACCCACCTCTGGCTACCAGCTATCGTCCAGGGCCAAGCAGGGTGAAGTGTTCTTCGACAGTTTATGCATCCATGGCCTCCACACCCAGCACCAGCCTTGGGGCTTCCTCACTCATAGGTGGGGCCCAAGCTCTGGTCACTGGTTTCAGGGAACCCAGGTAACTAATGCAAAGAAGGCCCAGCATTGGGCAGGAGACAGATAATTCGACACCAGCTCTTAGAAGGCTTACTCAACTTAGGGATGCCAGGCTTGTGGCACAAGGCAACCTTACCAGTGGGACGTGTACAGGACACCTCCAAGTTATGATAGGAATAATGGGAATGGGGGGAGGGACTAGAAAAATGATGTGCAGGAAGAAAAAGGGATCACGAATTCAAGCAAATAGGTAGGCAGGTGAGAAGGAGGAAAGGGGGATCTTGGGGTAAAAACTAATTCAAAGGTGTTTTAACCAAAAGGCCCCCAAGTCTTCCTCTCTCCTTTGTCTCTTTGTTCTTGATTTCTGGATGTGGGAGCGGAGAGAGATGAAGCAATGGCCAGGGAGATGATTTTCTGTTCAGCATGATGAGCTCCAGAAAGTGCCTGGCAGATTAACCTAAGAATTGATATTAAAACAAGAAGCATGATTATTCCAAGGAGAGATATTATCCAGATTCACATATTTAGGCCATGAAACAAATATGAGGGATTTAACCATTATAAATTATCATTAAGTGTTTGAAACAGATTTTGCTGAGCAAGAAGTTTTATTAGAGATAGTTAGTGTACCAGGCATTGCTGGAGAGCCAGTACTTCTCCCTGTAAATGGGAGAAGGCTCCTTGAAAGTGAGTTTTAACTTGTTCTCAAGAAAGTTGGGAGTTATTCCAAGGCAAAGGGGTGACACTAATTTTTACATGATCCCAATCACAACACAAATCTTGCTTGATAAGCAGAGCTTGTCGTTTTTCACCTACCAGAGGATAGAGGCTTCTAAAGCATCAAGTTTGGTAAAAATATTATTATCAATATAAGTTTGAGTTAAAAGTTCATTGGTGACATTGGTCATGATTTGATTAACAGCATGAGCAGTTTGAATAGATTCTGTTAGGGCGACTGCCACAGTGGTGGCAGTGGCAGCTATGAAAATGGGTGAAATAATGAAAGTAATAAGCATACCAATGAATCTTTTAGGTTTAATTGTTTAAGACTTCCCCAAGTTACTCCCTGAGTTCGGATAACATTACAGCATGGTTTTGTCCAGGAGATTCTTTGTTCCTCCATCATTATCTTCTCCATCTGTGGTATTGGGTTGAACAGGTGATTTTTCCAGCTCATGGTATAGCTTCATGTTCTTTGCTGGCAGCCACCAGGGCCCTGTTGGAATAAGCACACAAGCATACCCTCTCCCCCGTGTTATGAGGTTACAGGGTCCTTTCCTCGATCTATTCCCTAACATTTCCTTGTACTGAATTTTAGCTTGTATTTGATGACTCTCCTGATGAGGGGGAAAATGTTTTTCAGCTCTTGAGAGGCTGTTTTTATTACAGTTTTTAAAAAATTAAAGTACATAGTGCTAGGGCTATTGAATTTCTAGTGGAGGTATCTATACTTCCCCCTTTCAGAATTTTTCGTTTTTGCTTTAGATGACATGATATATCATCCTAAATATTTTCAAGGCTGAGTTAATTGGATTTTATTAGGGGTTATCTGGAAACTAGCTTGGGTAAGAAATGTTTATAGAGTTGTGTTAACAGTGTTTTTGAGGGGGCTACAATGAGAATATTATTCATGTAATGATAAACACATGCTTGTCAGAAGGCAGAACAAGTAGGGCTCAAAGCCTGAAAGACATAATATTGACACAAGGTGGGGCTATTGAGCATTTCTTGTGGCAGGACTTTTTAGTGCTATTTAGTTAGTGAATTTTGTCAATAAATGAAAAAATATATAATAAGTGAAGGATTATTTATAAACATGGGTTTAACTGTTATATTTCAATCTTTTATGATAGGTATACACACATTCACATGCTTACTAAACTGGGGACTCATTGATATTCTTAACTTAGAGTCCTGGATAGATACAAGGTAAATGTTAATATGTATATTTATTTTAATCAGTTTATACTGATTATTAGAGTAAGAAACAAGAATAATATAATCAATTAAAATATTAAATTAATATTGAACAAAATTATAGAATGATAGATAAATAGAGCAGTTTTACATATAAACTCCCCAACATCTAGCTTTTGGCTGGGAAGTTTTTTATTTATTTATTTATTTATTTTTATTGTGGGTAAAAATCTAAATTTTCACAATACATACCAACATTTGCAAAATGATATATAAATATATATGCATATATGTGCATTTGCTTACAAAAATGTTATTTATATATATATATAAATATATTTTAAGAGGTGCTTAGATTACCCAAAATATTACACGGAACCCACTGGGATTCCCATGTTGCCCACCTCCCTCACCTCCCACCACATCCCACACAAACATCTCCCACAAGTGTGGCCCTCCACCCTCAATGGACTTACACATCCTGGGGCCTTGCCACCAACCATAGACCACAGTTCACATCGTAGACCACACTCTCTCCCACACAGTTCTGAGTGGTGTGTGCTAATTTAAAATGGCCTACATCCGTTGCCACAATGGTACTCAGGACAACCTCCAAATCCCAAAGAAGCCCCTGTATTTCAACTACTCGTCCCCTCCCTGCCCCAAAAGTGTCAAGTGGCCACTGACTCCACCTCATTGTTATAATTTCTTCCATTGCTAGAATCACCATATGTGAACAACAGAATACCATCAAGTCCACTCTAGTCCATAGTTCTTCCCCTAATCCTGAGGGGACTGGGATGGTGATGTCCACTCCACCTCCAAGTGAGAGAGGGCTTATATCCCATGGATATGGTGGGTGGGATGATCCTGCCTGCAGATGCAGGCCCTCTCCATC
>JAKSZT010050915.1:5651-36713 GCA_026826555.1 Tolypeutes matacus | reverse complement strand
TAACAAAAATAAGGAAAAATATAATGAGCTAGAGGATAAAACTATATTGTCATTTAAATCAGATGATATTTAAAATCTTTGATCAGATTTTATCTTCAGCATTGACAGTGTTAGTGGAAAGAGAAATCCCTGGCCATGATAATCAATTACACATTTGAACAAAATGCAGATGAAAACTATTTTTAGGAATTGGAAAATGACATAATGGGTCAGTTATACATGAGATAATGGAAATACATGAGCAAGGATGCATTTTTATCCCACCTTTCTGTACTGCTTGCTGACCAGGGAGTACCAGCAGAGTCTTGCATAACTGAAGAGGTAGATATTGGAGTTTCCACCAACTGAAGATTTGGAGCATAGAAAATAGGGTATCAAAAGGAAGTGAACTAAATATCAGTATTGGGATTCTCTGTAGATCCTTAGCTGAAGGCTGAGCTGTATATGTGCAGATGGAGAAGCAACATACCAAGATAGGCTGCTGCATGGCTGAAAACAGAACAAAAATACGAGAGCTGGGAGAAGCTGGATTTATGGACAATGCCCAGTAGTAAATACCATGCCCTATGCCTGAGGATAAAATAAAATAGATCTTCCTTAACAAAGAATAATGTAAAGCCTAAGAGTTTCAAAGGCATTGCCAGTAATTTCTTGCTATCCAGAACAAAATTCAATAACCCTGATTGACAACATGATCTAGACTTCCTACAATGCATTGTGTAAAAAATACAGTACATTGTTTAAAAAATTACCAAACATAAGACAAAGTAAGAAAATGTGAGTCATATTAATGAAAAAAATCAAAATAGCTGGCTTGAAGCGGGCTGAGAGGTTCCACAAAGGCCCAAGAAGGAATAAAATTCTTCCCCAGCCTTGTTTGACTGCTTGCTTGTGTGGTTGTTTGGGTTTTTCTTTGTTTATTTGTTGTCTCTTGCTTTTCTTTCCTCTTTCCTCCCACCTTTCTTTTTTCTTTTCTTTTTTAAAAATTAGGTGCTGCTAGCTTGTCTCTTCTTTGCTGTGCTTCTTCTTCCAAGATTTCTCATTCTCTGTCTATATTGATTCTGTCTCCCAGTACTATCTCTTTTCCTTCCTTCATCTTTCAGCCTTCTGCTTTCTGTTGTGGTTCTTACATTGCACCCTTTTTCATTAACCCACAACTTCAAGGGTGTCAATTTCTCTTCAATCTATTCTGTTTTCTTCTTTTTAAAAATTATTCTTAACTTTTTCCTTTCAGCCCTTTATTTACTCTTTCTCTCCTCATCATTTTGGCCTTCTAAATCATTATATATATTTTACTCTATTTGGTTTCCCAGTCCATTGTAGGTACTCCACTTTTTTTTCCTATTACTCTACACTGCCTACATGAGTTATATATTCATTTTATTAAGACTAACATTTAACAATATTATTATTATCCTTCTTCATTTCTCACATCCTTCAATTGTTCTGGCCCTAATCCTTTGCCTTCAAAGGAACATAGAAAGAAGCAAGGAAATAAAATAAGAAGAACAAAGTGTTAAAGGGAAAACTTAACACACACACAGAACCACCAGCTAAATAAAACTCTAGAACAGAGAGAGAACCTAATCAACTGAATAAACCAATCAAGATAAAATGATGACCAGAGGGCAACAAAAAATTACCAACCACACTGAGAAACTCGAAGACATGGACCAGTCCAATGAACAAATTAAAAACCAGGAAGAGATGCAGAACATCAAACAACTAATCAAAGCTTTCCAAAAAAAATCATGGATCAACTTAATGAAGTGAAAGAAGAAATTAAGGATATTAAGAAGACACTAGGAGAACATACTTAAGAAATTGTAAACATACATAAAAAGATAATGGCTATGATGGTGATCAATGGCACAATCCAAGAAATAAAAAAGACGCTGGATCCACATAACTGCAGATTTGAACAGGCAGAAGAATTAGTGGTGTAGAAGACAATACATCTGAAATCAAACAGATAGCAGAACAGATAGATAAAAAGATAGAAAAAATCCAGCAGGGACTCAGGGATTTAACTGACAACACAAAATGCCGAAGCATATGCATTAGAGGCATTCCAGACGGAGAAGAGAAAGGAAAGGGAACAGAAGGAGTGTTGAAGGAAATAATGGCTGAACACTTCACAACCCTACTGAGAGAGATGGATGTACATATCCAGAAAGCACAGCACACTCCAAACAGTATAAATCCCAACAGAGAGGCTCCAATACATATACTTGTCAAAATGTCCAATACTCAAGACAAAGAGAAAATACTCAAGGCAGCAAGAGAAAAGAGAACCATCACATACAAGGGAAGCACAATAAGATTAAGTGCTGATTTCTCATCTGAAACCAGGGAGGCAAGAAGACAGTGGTATGACATAGTCAAAGTACTAAAAGAAAAAAAACTTCCAGCCACGAATCCTCTATCCAGCAAAACTGGCATTCAAAAATGATGGAGAGTTCAAAATATTCACAAATAAACAAAAATTAAGAGAGTATGCCAATTAGAAACCTGCACTTCAAGCAATATTAAAGGAAGTTCTACAAGTTGAAAGGGAAAAACAGGGGAAAGAGAGTTGGAGGAGTGTGTAAGAACAACTAAAAAGACAAATAGAGAAATAAAAACAACATATGACATACATTAACCCAAAGAATATATGGCTGAAGTGAGAAATTCATTGCAAGTAACAACACTGAATGTTAATGTGATGGAGTTTCAAAGGCCATGACTACTGACAATAAGCAGATCACTTTGGAATGTAGGAGACACCCTGGAATGTAGGAGATAAGAACCTAGTCTCATGATAATGAGACAGGATCTTATAGTAGCTGGGTGGGGAATCATCCTGAGTTTCTATAAGATTTACAACATCTGCTACATGCAGGAATGTAAACCCTTCAAGAATGTAAACTGTCATTTATCTATTGATTCAAAAACCAAATAAAAGCCATGCTCTATGGTGTGGCTGGGCTCTTCTCTCTATTTGGGACAGAGAGTCCCCTGATCCCAGTTCTTCTCTCTTTGTCTTATTCTTTCTCATCCACGGCACCATTTTCACAGACCCAGTTACTGACCGGCAACATTAATGTATTAAACTCACCAGTCAAGAGACACAGATTGGCAGAATGGGTAAGGAAATATGATCCATCTATATGCTGTCTACAAGAAACCCACCTTCAAACAAGGGATCCAAGAAGGCTGAAAGTGAATGGATGGAAAACAATTTTACAAGCAGACAAGAGCCAAAAAAGGGCAGGAGTAGCTATCCTATTATGAGACAAAATAAATTTTAAATGCAAATCTAGTGTAAGAGATAAAGATGGACACTAACAATTAGTAAAAGTGGTAATCTCTCAAGAAGAGAGAACAATCATAAACATTTATGCACCTTATAGGGGTGCCTCAAAATACATGAGGCAAACACTGGAAAAAGTAAGTGGAGAAATAAATGCCTCTACATTTATATATTGGGGGACTTTAAAAGCCATTATCACCATTAGACAGAACATCTAGATACAGGATCAATAAAGAAACAAAGACTCTGAATAATACATTAGAGGACCTGGACCTAATATACATATACAAAACATACACTCAAATACAGCAGGATTTATATTCTTCTCGAGTGCACATGGAACATACTACAAGATAGATCACATGCTAGGCCACAGAACAACACTCAATGAATTCAGAAAGACTGAGATTATACAAAGTAATTTCTCTGACCACAATGGAATGAAATTGGAACTCACTAAGGGCCAGAGAAACAGATTAGGCACAAAGATATGGAAGTCAAACAACACACTCTTAGACAAACAGTGGGTCAAGGAGGAAATCTCAAAAGAAATCAGTAACTACTATGAAACTAATGAAAATGATAAAACAACATATCAAAACCTATGGGATGCAGCAAAAGTTGTCCTGAGGGGGAAGTTCATAGCCGTAAATAAATATATTAAAAAAGAAGAAAGAGCTAAAATTGAAGACCTAACTGCACACCTGGAAGAATTGTAAAAACAACAACAAACTAAACCTAAAGGAAGTAGAAAGAAGGAAATAACAAAGATTAGAGCAGAACTAAATGAAATAGAGAATAAGAAAGCACTAGAAAAAATAAGCAAAACCAAAAGCTGGTTCTTTGAGAATATCAATAAAATTGACAAACCGTTAGCCAGTCTAACAAAGAGAAAGAGAGAACAGATGCAATTACACAAAATAAGGAATGAGCAAGGGGATATCACTATTGGCCCAACAGAAATAAAGAATATCACAAGAAGATACTTTGAAAAATTATATGCCAACAAGAATGATAATATAGAGGAAATGGACAGATTTCTAGATACTCACAAACAGCCTTCATTGATGAAAGAAGAAATTGATGAACTCTACAGTCCAATTACAAGTAAACAGATAGATTCAGGCATCAAAAACCTCTCAACTAAGAAGAGCCCAGGAACAGATGGCTTCACAGGTGAATTCTACCATACATTCCACAAAGAGCTAACACCAATTCTCCTTAAGCACTTCCAAGAAATAGAAGTGGAAAGAATATTGCCTAACTTATTCTATGATGCCAACGTTACCCTGATACCAAAGCCAAACAAAGATACCCCAAGAAAGGAAAATAACAGACCAATTTCTCTAATGAACCTAGATGCTAAAATTCTCAACAAAATACTTGCTAATCACATTCAACAACCTATCAAAAGAATTATACACCATGATGAAGTGGGTTTCATCCTGGGTATGCAAGGATGGTTCAATATAAGAAAATTAATCAATGTAATACACCACATAAACATATTGAAAGAAAAAAAATCACATGATCATCTCTTTAGATGAAGAAAAAGCATTCGACAAGATACAGCACTGTTTCCTGATAAACACACTGCAAAAGATAGGAATAGAAGGAAACTTTATGAATACGATAAAAAGTATATATGAAAAACCCAATGCTAGCATTATCTTCAATGGTGAAATCTTAAGGGCCTTCCCTCTGAGATCAGTAACAAGAGAAGGATGCCCACTATCAACACTCCTATTTAAGCATCCAAATTGGAAAAGAAGAAGTAAAAGTTTCATTATTTGCAGACGACATGGTCCTATATATAGAAAGACCTGAAAAATCCACAGCAAAGCTTCTAAAACTTATAAAGGAGTTCAGTAATGTTACAGGCTATAAGATCAATGCTCAAAAATCAGTAGCATTTCTGTACACCAATAACGAGCAATCTGAGGAGGAAATCAAGAAAAAATAACATTTACAATAGTAACTAAATGAATCAAATTCCTAAGAATAAATTTAACTAAAGATACAAAGGACTTATATACAGAAAACTACACAACACTAAAGGAAATCAAAGAAGCCTTAAATAAATGGAAGGATATTCCCTGTTAATGGGTAGGGAGACTAAACATCATCAAGATGTCTATCTTACCCAAACTAATCTACAGATTTAATACAATCCCAATAAAAATCAACTCTGTATTTTTTAAGGAACTGGAAAATATAACTACAAAATATATTTGGAAAGGTAAGAAGGCCCTGAATCGCCAAAGACATATTGATAAATAAAAATGAAGTTGGAGGTATCACACTACCTGACTTTAAAACATACTACAAAGCTACAGTGCTAAAAACTGCATGGTATTGGCACAAGGATTGACATACTGACCAATGGAACCGAATTGAGAGTTCTGATATAGAACCTCACATATACAATCATCTGACAATAGACAAGGCCACCAAGCCCACTCAGTTGGGAGAGAATGGCCTCTTTTACAAGTGGTGCTTGGTGAACTGGATATCCATATCCAAAATAATGTGAGAGGAACACAATCTCACACCTTATACAAAAATCAACTCAAGATGGAATAAAGATCTAAATATAAGAGCCCAAACCATAAAGACCTTGGAAGATAATATAGGGAAGCATGTACAGGATCTTGTAATAGGATATGGTTTCATGAACCTCACACCCAAAGCACGAGCAGCAAAATAAAAAATATATAAATGGGATCTCCTCAAAATTAAACACTCTGTACCTCAAAGGGCGTTACCATAAAATAAAAAGGCAGCCTACCCAATGGGAGAAAATATTTGGCAACCATATATCTGATAGAAGCCTAATATCCTGCATATATAAAGAAATCCTACACCCAGAAATTAAAACGACAAAAAACCTATTTAAAAAATGGGCGAGTGACCTGTAAAGACACTTCTCCAAGGAAGAAATACAAATGGCTTAAAAGCACATGAAAAAATGATCAACATCGCTAGCTATTAGGGAAATGCAAATCAAAACTACAATGAGATATCATCTCACACCTATTAGAATGGCGGCCACTAACAAAACAGCAGACTATAAGTGTTGGAAAGGATGTGGAGTTATGGGAATCCTCATCCACTGCTGATGGGATTGTGGAATGGTCCAGCCACTGTGGAGGACAGTTTGGCAGTTTCTCAGAAAACTAACAATGGATCTTCCATATGATCCAGCAATTCCCCTGCTGGGTATATACCCAGAAGAATTGAAAGCAAAGACATGAACAGATATATGAACACCAATGTTCCTAGTGGCATTGCTCACTATTGCCAAAAGTTGTAATCAACTCGGGTGCCCATCAACAGATGAGTGGAGAAACAAAATGTGGTATATACATAATGGAATATTACTCAGCAGTAAGAAGGAACAAAGTGCTAACATATGGTATAACATAGATGAATCTTGAAGACCTTACATTGAGTGAAGCAAGCCAGGCATTGAAGGATGAACAGACCTCACTGATTTGAATTGAGGAAAGTGAGCATTCTCCAAGAACCATTGTCTGAAAGATAGGTTAACAAGGGAGAGAAAGAGAAGAGAAGGTTGTGAGCCATCATCCATATGGACATAATCTATGGTACAGTGATAGAGTAGAGTTGCATATTGAAGGATAGGACAGGTGGTTAGTGATATTACTGGGTTTGGTCATACAGTGTTGACAGGTGGGTAGATTAGGAAGGGTGGGTTAGAATACCCAGGATACTGGGAGGAGAGATGGGAGGGGGATTGGTGAACATGGGATTTGTGGGTATGATGTTGAAAGTGCAGGAGTTTGAATGTCCTTATGGCAGTACTACAAGGTAGTGTCATTGGTTTAGGGTGTAGGTTGGGGGGGGCATTCAGGAAGTGGTGCATCTGGAGTAGGTTTCTGGGGAGTGTGTGAGTGTTCATCCTGTCATAATGTGTTGTGTCAGAGAGTGGAGACCCACACGGTGAGTGGGAAGGAGATGGACCCCCATCTTTGGGAGGACCAGTTCACCCAGAAAGAGACAAGTGGGCGTCTCTTATGAGCAATGGTGGATCCTAATAGGGGAGGACAATCAGCATGTCAAGACCTCTTGTTGCATGTAACAATGAATCTTGTCATCCAATGAGTCAAGCCAGGGGGTAGTCATGGGCCCCAAGGGGTGGGGTGGGGAGGGAGGAACAGAAAAGATCAAACAGGGGGAATTTAGTGGTCAGGGGAAATGTTCTTCATTACCTTACAATGACAGACACAGGACATGGTAAATATCATCAAAAATTATTAAATTGTACCGTGTAAATTGTAAAATATACTTTAAACCATTGACAATGTTTAGTAGCTATGTTTCACCACCTGTATAACAGTTATAACAATGCTACCATCCACATACAAAAAGGTTTTAATATAGGGTGAGGAAAGGGGGAGAAGGTTGGGTATATGAGAGTCTCTAGTATTCTGTGTGTGACTTTGCTCTAACCTAAAACTTCTTTGAAAATTAAATGAAAATTTGGGAGACACTGGAGAGTGAGAGGGGGAAGGTGCCACAGTACAGACTGGACACCCGATAATGTAGTGACAAAAGGAAAAATGTTTAAAATTCTTTTTTGTTTTTTCCCATTTTTGAATATCCCAATCTTTTAATATAATTTTATTTTTAGTTTTTTTTTTTAAAGTTTCCATGTATTTTTACCTGTTACATTTAAATTTATCATTATTATTTCATTTTCCTATTAATTGTATTTGGCTATTATATAGGCTTCATCTTTAAGGAAGGTTTGGATCACAGAAAGGTTACAATGGAGGAGGTAGAGGATAATTGCTGGGGGGGCGGTGTCAGGGATCAGGGATTCATGGAAGGAAGCACACCTGAATATACAGAAAAGATATATAAAATTGTTCAAATGACTAAGGGTGAGGTATGGTCACAGTGGGTAGAGAACCACTCAACAAGTGAGAGAATACTGAATTCCCATCTGGAGACCTCTGCCACATTCTTCAAGGGAGCAGCAACAGTCCCCTAAGTGCAGAGGCAGTGTCTCACAAAGGAGGATGGTCCACTAATGGGTTTTTGTTATTGATGACTAGCTCTACGAGTCTTCGCTCTTGTAATTGGACCTTAGCCTACTGTTGTGGGTGCCTACAGGTTGCCAACTGAGAGCCTCCTTCTTGCTCAAATGTGGCCTCTCTCTAAGGCAAACTCAGCATATGAATGCATTACTTGCCCCCCAGTGTGGGACATGACTCCCGGGGATGAGCCTCCCTGGCAATGAGGCATTAATACCAAGTGCCAACTGGCAATACGACTGGAAAAAGACCTTGAATATAAGGGGGGAAAGGTAAAGACAAATGAGTTCATATGGCTAAGGGACTTCAAAGAGAGTCAGGAGGTCATTCCAGAGGTAATGCTTACATACACCACAGTAGAATCTCATAGAACATCAAAGTGGATATTACTCCAAACAGAGGGCTCTGGAGACACCCAGGTCTTATAAAATGGGGGATAGCTCCAGAGATTGATGCCTTATCAGTGAGATATACTTTGGAATCTGTGCTCCTGAAAGTGATAGAGGTGGACTCAAATAAGTCCTCCCTGTACATGGTCCATCAGTCCCTTCTATTCAAATCTATATGTGATGCTGGAGTTTGCAGGTGTACTTCTTGAGACTGGAGCCTCTGGCCTGCCAATGTGCCAGCTGTGCCTGTCATATTGGTTGAGCTGCAACTCCTACCCTACAGATCAATGGATTCACCCAAGACACATGGTGAGGAGATGATGATGGACAACAGACATCCCAAGGAATGGAGAGAGTCTGCAGCTGCAGGCAGGATAATCCCATCCATCTTATCCATGGGATATATGTCCCCTCTCACTTGGAGTTGACACCACCATCCCAGACTCCTCAGGATTGGGGGAAGAGCTATGGACTAGAGTGGACTTACTGGTATTCTGTTGTAGACATATTGTGATTCAAGCAATGGAAGAAATTACAACATTGGTGTGGAGCCAGTGGCCACTGGATGCTTTGGGGGTAGGGAGAGGGAAAATCAGTTGTAATACAGGGGCTTTTTCGGGACTTGGGAATTATCCTGTGTGACATTACAATGACAGATACAGGCCATTTTACATCAGCATATACCACGCAAAACTGTGTGGGAGAGAGTGTGGTCTACAATGTGAACTATGGTCCATGCTTAGTGGCAAAGCCCCAGGATGTGTATATCCATTGCAGGTGATGTGCCACACTAATGAAAGATATTTATGTGGGAGGTTGTGGGAGGTGTGGGAGGTGGGGAACATGGGAATCCCTGTAATTTTTGTGTAACATTTATGTAATCTAAGCATCTTTTAAAATATTAAAACCATAAAAAAAGAAAAAAAAAGATGAAACTAAAGTTTGAATTAGCAGACAAGGACATTAAAACAACACTTAAAGAAAAGATGATCCAATGAGAAATTATATGAAGAATCACATCAGGAAGAAAATGCAGATTAAAGAAAAAATGAGCAAATAGAAATTCTAGAAAGGAAAGTAAAATATATGGTAATTAAAATTTATTTTGTAACAATTGTTTAAAAACATTATTATAAATAAACTGTTACCTGTACTGCAGATTGTTTTAGGTTATACAGTGATGTTGTAAAGTTCTGTGGTTTTAAATTTTTTTATTTTGTAGCATATATAAACCTAAAATTTTGTATTTTAACCACTTATATAGAATTTAGTGCTGTTAATCGTCATCCTGTGGTTCATTAACAAAACTCTTCCATCACCCTACACAAAAACCTGTAGCAATTAAGCTTTAACTTCCCATTCCCAACCCCAACCTCAACCCTGATCCTGGTAACCCATATACCAGTTTATGGTTCTATTCATTTGCATATTCTCATTATTTCTTGTCTTTGAGATCATACACTAATGTCTTTTTGGGTTTTTATTATTTGACTCAACATGATGTCTTCAAGTTCTTGAATACTGTAGAACTTCATTCCTGTTTATGGTTGAAAAATATTCCACTTTATGCATATATCAGTTTTGCTTATCCATTCATATGATGATAGACATTTGGGTTGCTTCCATCTTTTGCCAATTGTAAATAGCATTGCCATGAACACTGGTGTGCAAATATAAGTTTCAGTCCATGAGATCACATCTTTAAGGTATATACCTGGAAGTGGGATTGCTATGTCATATGCTATTTCTATACTTGTTCTGAGGAACCTTCAAATTATTCCACAGCAGCTGCACCAGCATAATTTTACCTTCACACCAATAATGAACAATTATTCCCATTTCTCCACCTCATCTCCAACTCTTGTATTCTGTGTTTAATAGTAGACATTTTAGTGGGTGTGAAATTGTTATTTCATAGTACTTTCAATTTTCATTGCCCTACTGGTAATGATGTTGTGCATCTTTTAATGTGTTTATTGACCAATATATCTTCTTTGGAAAACTCTGTTCAAGTTTTGCTTATTTTTAAATTATGTTGTTTTTCTTTTTGTTGTCAAGTTATAGGAGTTTTTAAAAATATACTGGATAATAAGCACTTACCTGATATGAGCTCTTCAGATATTTTCTACCATTCTGTGGGTTTTTCAAAATTAATTTCACGATAACGTGTTTTGATAGACAAGAGTTTTTAATTATGACAAAGCATCTTTTATCTACTATTTCTTTTGTTTCTGAACTTTTGGTTTCCTATGTTGCCCTAGGAGATTGTCTTAGATTCCTGGCTGCTGAAGCAATACAAAAATATGATTTTAACAATAGGAATTTATTGGTTCGTGGGTATGAGGCTGGCAGAAGTCCATAACCAAAGTGACAGAGAGGTGATTCTTTCTCCCCAAACACTGTGGTGTTCTGTGGATAGCTCCCAGTGATCCGTCACCTTATTTTTTCTGTCATGTGACAATGAGTATGGTCATGTCCTTCTCTTGCTTCTCTGGATTCCACTGACTTCTATCATCTTCTGTGGCTTTTGTATTTTATCTAAATTTCATTGTGCTTATAAAGGGCTTCAGGAACTTGATTAAAGCCCAAATTGATGCATTTAACCACACCTTTACTAAAAATGCCTTATTCAAGTGTTCCTTTTTAAAATGGATTCACACTCACAGCAATGGAATAATGTTAAAAACTTCTTTTTGCTGGTGCATTATTCAATCTCCAAGAGATTTAATAATTGTGTTTCTTACTGTAGCTTTGTAATGAATTTAAAATTGGGAAGTGTTAGTGTTCCAATTTCTTCTATTTCAAAATTTTCTAGGCATTTCTGAAATTACACTTCGTTTTAGTTTCCTGGGCTATTCTTGTTGAGCAATGGAAATTTTTTTAACTCATGTTTTGAGGAGGGAAAAAATCCAAAGGAAGGCATCATCAAGATGATGTTTTCTTCCTATAGGCTGTGGCTTTCAAAAACTGGCTTCTGGTGACCTTTCTTCTTCAATTTGCCTCAAGGCAAAACAAATGGAGGTGTCTCCTGCTCTCTCCCTTCTCTTCTGTGTTGTGTTGATGTTCAAGCTCTTGTTTCCTGTAGCTTTCTCTCAGGCTGTCTGAATTTCTTCCACATATAAAGGACTCCCATAATAGGATTAGGACCCATCCTGACTGGGCTGAGACACACCTTAACTGTGGTAAACTCAAAGATGGGTTCACACCCACAGGAAAGGATGGGATTCAAGAACATGTTTTTCTGGGATACAAAAAGCTTCAAATCATCACACTGCACTTTCTGAACCCAAAAAGATATATTCTTTCTTTTTGCAAAGTCCATTCATTCCATCATAATATCCTGAAAGCCTTAAATCATTTCATTAAAAATGATAAGTAGACAGTCTCATCAAAATCAGTCATGGGTGGGGCCTGCCCTGGGGCACAATTTCTCTCTCTCTGTGGATTGTGATGCCTAGAGAACAAGTTATGTGCTTCAAATATAAAATAAAAAGATAAGCAGAGAATAAACATTTCTAGTTTTGTAGGGTTTTAAAAGAAGGGTGCATGCTTCTGCCAAATGATTTTTGGTATCAACTTAAAAGGTCACGTTCTTTTTTTGTTCTGTTAGTTTTTTACTACATTCTCTTAATGTGATATATTACATTTGGTTCCCTTATTTTGAATCACCCTTGAATATTGTGATAAATCCCACTTGATCATGTATAATTCTTTTAATCTGCTTTTGGATTCTATTTGCTAGAATTCTGTTGAGTATTTTAATATCTATATGCATACGGGATATTGGTTATAATTTTATTATGGTATCTTTATCTGCCTTTGGTATTAGGGTGACACTCACCAATAGACCAAGTTAGGAAGTGTTCCTCCCAATTCAGGTTATTGTGAGGAATATGAACAGAATTGTGTTTTGGAATGTTTGCTGAAATTCACTGGTGAAGCTTTCTGGTCCTATGATTTTCTTTGATGGTGGGGGACATGTGATTACTGATTTAACCTCTTTAGTTGTTATTTTTCTGTAAAATGTTCTATTTCTTTTTATTCAGTTTAGGAATTTTGTGACTTTCCAGGAATTTATCAATTTTATATATTTTATCTAATTTTGGGAAGACACAATTGTTCATAGTGTCCACTTATACTCCTTTTTAATTCTGTGAGATCAATGGTAATGTCACTCCTTTCCTTTCTGATTTTAATTATTTCTGTCCTCTGTCTTTTTTTCTTCAGCAGTCTAGCTAATGTTTGATTGATCTTTACAAAGAAACAACATTTGGTTTCACTTATCTTCTCAATAGTGTTTTTATTCTGTGTGTTATTTGCCCCCACTCTATCATTGTTATTTCCTTCCAGCTGCTTGCTTTGGGTTTGTTTTGCTCTTCTAGTTCTAGTATTTCAAGTTGTGAAATTAGGTCTCTTATATGAGATATTTCTCTTTTTATGTTATAAGAATTCAGTGTTATAAATTTCCCTTTCATCACTACTTTTATTACATCTGTAAGATTTTGCATGTTTTCTTTTGTTCATTCATTTCATGATATTTCTTAATTGTCTTTATTATTTATTCTTTGATGCATTGTTTCTTTAAGAATATTCTATTTTTCTTAGCAAATAAATTTTGCTGATACATATTTAAAAAGCATAAATCCATCCAATGTGTACAATCAATGGCATTTGGTACAATCACATATTTATGCTTTCATAACTTCAATCATTCTTAAAGCATTTTCATTATGCCAATAATAAGAATAAATTATAAACAAAAAACAAATATTAGAGAAGGTGTCAGAACTCCACTTCAGAAGCCACAGGATTAGGAAATGAACAAATATAAGGGGGGAATGCAACTATGGACTTAAGTGGACTTACGATTATTCTAGCAATGGAAAAACTTGTATTATTGATATAAAGGCAATGGCCACCAGTGGTTCTGATGGGAGGGAGAAGGAAGAATAGGTGTAACATAGCGTAATATGGGAACATTGGAATTGTCCTGCACAACATAGCAATGACAGATACAGGCCATTATACATTTGTCACAACCTATAAAATTGTGCTGTGCAAAATGCAAACTATAATGTAAACTATAGTCTATGGTTAATAACAATGCCTCAATATGTTTTCAACAATTGTAGCAAATATACCACACTAATTAGAGATATTTTTAATGGGTGAAAGTGTGGCAATGGGAGGGATGGGGTATATGGGAATCCCCTATAATTTTGATGTAACAATTATGTAATCTAAAGTTTCTTTAAAAGTAAAAAAAAGTAAAAAATGAGCTCAAACAAACAAAAAAACACAACCAAAACTCATCACCTACCAATTTCTCTATGTTTTCCCTGCCATCCATAGCTGCTCAGCTTTTACCCTCTCTCAAGTATATTTGTATTTATATTTTGTAAAAACAGTCTTATATATGAAATATCCCCACATTCATGTTTTACATGAGGTTTTATTATCTTATAGAGTCTCATGTTACATTTTTAGCTTTCCTTTTAGTTATATGCATGACCTTAGACTTTCCCTTAAAACCACTGTCATACCATATAATAATATTGCTAGTTACAAACACCATGATATACTTTCACCATTTCTATTCATTTCCAAAGATTTACAAACAACCTTTTTACCAATTCTGCACAAATTAACCCTTAACTTAACATTCTTTACCTCCTCCTATTTTCTGGTGACCAATATTCTAATTATTAACACCATAGGTTTACACAATATATTTAGTTCATAATAGCGCACAGTATTTGTCCTTTTGTATCTGGCTTGCTTAACTCAATATAATGTCCTCTGGCTTTATCCATGTTGTTGTCATATGCTTCATGACTTCATTTCTTCTTTTTGTTGTATAATAGGAATATACTTTTCAATTTCCACAAATCAGAAAATTTTCCAGTTGTGCTGTGTTATTAATTTCCAGCACATTTCAGTATTGTCAGAACATACAAGATAAATTGTATAGTTTCAGTCTTGTTAAATTTATTGTCTTGTTTTGTGACCTAACATTTGATCTATCTTGAAGAATGCCCCACGTGCACTAGAGAAGAATGTTTATTTGGTTATTGTGTGTGAAGTATTCTATGTATGCCTATGAGCCCTAGTTGTTTTATATCATCTTTCAGGTCTTTCATTTTCTTATCAACTTTCTTTTTAGATGTTTTATCAATTATTAAATGTTGTGTCTTGAAATTTGTTATTAGGTTAGAGAACCATCTATTTCTCTCTTCATAAGTATCAATAAGTTTCATAATTGTGGGTCTCTGCTGTTTCAGTGCATAACCATATGGCTACATACATCAGAGGTCTTATTCCTTTATCTTCCATAGATATGAAGCACAGTAAAAAAAACAATAGACCCAAGTTTTCAGGAAATTATAGAAATCTTTAACAGTTTCAAAACACACAAAACAAAATTTGGCAGACTAAATGGAGGAATATATATATATTAAAAAACAGTTGCATTGAAAACTTATCAGGGATAAAGTTCTAATTTTGTTGCAAATGTAGGATAAAGAAATGTTCTTTCCTGTTTCTTATTCCTGATCTTCTGTCAAAATTATTTTACTATTAGGGATAACATATTGGAAGCCAACTATTAAACATTTATCAAAAGAGGTCAGTAACAAAATTAGTTTTGTAAATTATCATTTCTCCTAATTTTACTCATATTATTTTGAAATACACTTAAAGGCTATAAAATACTGATTTCAATACTGTGAAGAAAAATTCATTCATGGTGATTTTGAAAGGAGCAAGCAGATCTAGGAAATCTCCATTAATCTCTCTTTTAGCTTAAACCATAAGGTCAACTATTGTGAAATAAATTGATGCTGGCTTTTTAATCTCCAAAGAAGCTTTCCTTATTATTACTGAATTATTGATGAAGAGAAGAACTGTAGTTCCAAAAGGTCAGCAAATATACAATATATTAATTTGTAATTCCTTGATCCATGCCATCAAAATGGCTTCTGAAATTATGGAGTAGGAAGATTTTTTCTGTTAAAAGTTGCTTCTAAATCACATGAAAATTTATTTCATTCTCATTAATAAATGCAAGATTCAGAAGAAAGTATTTCACTTGATTTGAGGTTTGGGGCATTAAATTAATTATAAATTAATTATAAAATCTTTACTCATCTTTAGTAATATCAGCACTGAGTTTTACATTCTTCTCTTAATGTTATTTTAACATTTCCTATGTAGATGAATTAGGTGAAATTGCCAACACTTAATTGAGAAACTCCAACATGCTTTAATTGAGATGCCACAAAATGCCCATTCATCAGAAAATGCTTACTTCTAGAGAGAATTTAGATATAGAGGAGCATCCAATACAAAATACATGAAATTGTGGCTTTAAAAAAATCTCTAATATAACCTAGAGAAAGATGTATTATAAATATTTAATAATGAAATTACAATGTTACTAAAATACAGTGCGATAAAAAATATGTGAATACTTAAGTGTACATAGAAATAAGCATTATGTAAAAAGGAAAATAAATGGAAAAATACATCTAAAGAATAACAACATTTATGAATGAGTTTAATATTCTTCTTTAAATTTTGTTCTATTCTAATTTTTGTGTATTGAACAATGTTTACTCCAATGATTGTGTCATACTTTTAAATATAAAAATATTTCATTGTTTAAAATGTGCTATACCATCCTTGTTGGTTAATGATCTGGCCTTTCAGACACAGATTATTTCTCTAGAAATACCTTCTCTTTTACACACTCATAAATTAGAGCATCACAAAGAAAAACAAAAAAAGATGCTACTTAACGTTTTTTGGCTTATAAGGGGAAGGCAACTCTTTGTTAAAAAATAACATGGATGCCTTACTCCTTGAAATTTTGTCCTTGGAATCATGCCAAACTAATTTCCTTGGAATTTGGTCCTAGAGATGAGCAAATGTTGCATTCTCAACAATCCTCAATATAAGAAGTGCTGTGGGATTTTGAGGTTGAAAGGCAAGAGACAATCTGCTCTGCTTATGTTCACAGTACCTCCCTGGTGTACTTATGAGATATAATTTCCAGGTGATCAGGTATTTGATTAGTACTTGAAAAAATATTTAGCTTGGTTTATTTTACCACAGAACAAAATGAAAATTCATGAACAAAAAACTAAATATAATTTATTTACAAGGAAACAAATATTGTAGAGCCAAAATTTCAGGCTACTTAACTGGTTTATGTATGTATTTTATTTGTGAGACAGACTCAAGATCGAGACATTTCTAGACAGAAAAGCTGTAAAAGAATTTTTTTTAATTTTTTTTTTTTTAAGATTTTATTTATTTACTCATTTATCCCCCTCTTGCTGCTTGTGCTCGCTGGGTCAGCTAACCACGCCATGCGGGCGGGCTTGCCTTCACCAGGAGGCCCCGGGAACCGGGCCCAGGGCCTCCCATATGGTAAACGGGAGCCCTACTGATTGAGCCACAGCCGCTTCCCTGTAAAAGAATTTTTGCCAACTTTGGTTCTTGGTAAGTATTAGTCTCAAGGCTAGGGAGTTTTAGTTTATCTCAAAAAAATATTATTAGAAGAGTATGTGTATATATATATATCATGTAGGCCTTACCTAAGTAATGCCAGGATTGTAGAAATGGAAATATTGAATCATGGAATCAAAGTCATCAGGTAATATACATATACAGAAAATATATTTTTGGAAGAAATGTCAGTTTTAATAATCACTTAAAAACATATCTTCTGAAAATTAATAGTAATATGTGATTACCAGTAAGGTAGCTTCAAGTTTTAATTTTTCATTTGTCATCTGCATTATATAATATTGAAAAGAAAAAAAAAGAATAGTAAGTGATGCATTAAAACTCTTTATCACTATTTATTACAAATTTAGTACCTTTTACTGCTTTTCTGAAATTAATTATAAGTAGGAATATAGAGTTTTGAGAATGTTCTCTGTACTAACCAATCTTCATAGAATCACAAAGTCTACAACACTTAATGGTTATGAATCTGGATAAGTTACTTAACATTCTGTGCTCTCTTTCTAATCTAAGATGTGTAGAATAATAATACCTATGGTGTGATATTTTCACCTGGATAAATATGTTAATAAATGGAAGCATTTATAACAGTGTCAAGTTCATTTTAATTACACAATTTATAATTTATTATTGCAAAACATCCAAATGATGATTTATAACAAATTTATATTTCATAGTCTAAGGTTTTGGCCATATTTTGCAAACTAATCTTTTTTCAGTGTTTACATTGTTTATTTAACAAATGGATAACAATTCATCAGCTAAAACATGAAAAATGAGTTAAAATTGTTCTGAAAATAAAATAGAAAAATATTGTTCACTGGTTTATTTTTCCAAATGAGCAATAGGCTATTTACAAATAAGCAGATTTCCAATGACATATATTAAAATATCAATCCTATCATTGTTTGAAATCTAAATGAAAAAAAATTCATTATGGCACATTTGATCTGTGAATTTTAAACAAACTTTCTGATATAATAACAGATTCGTTTTATCTTTTTGCCCCTATATACATGAGCACCAAAATTATTAAAGAACACATAATATTTAGTAAAACAATAAGGAATGTAAAAATTAAGGAGGGATGGAAGTTTCAAAAGGAAATCTTTAGAGAACAGTTTACTGCAAATTCAACATACTGAACAGTAAGTGCACATTCTTGATATACATAAATACTAATAACCAAAAGTTTCTCAAAATAGCAGAGTTAAACAATGGATATTAAATAAATTAAAGTTACTTCAGGTAAAAACGAGAAAGCAAAACAGTAATTAAATATGAAATAACCATCACCATCAACATAACACAGACAGGAAGGATGAAATGAACAAAACCATGTACTAGTTTTTCCCCAGTTTTTTCATCAGGAAGTGTGTGAGTTTTGTTTGGTTTTGTTTTTCCTTTAAGCTTGCATACATTAGATTACAATAGTTCCTCTTTCCATTCTAAATATAAATATTTTATCCTTTAAAGAGAAGGGTCAAGAAGAGAGAAAACTCCAAATCATTTTCGAAATTTACCACCAGATCCATTGAGGCCAAACCAGTGACAGTCAGTCTGTACAACTAGATGAGCAACACACATTTTCTTTCCTCACTCCATTCACATTAAAACTTACAGGACCACAGGAAACACAGTTTGGAGGAAACAACCAATTTTAGAAAGTTCTCCTAAAGATGACAATACAACCAAGACCACATCTCCTTAAGTTACAAGTGAAACACAAAATGGCTTATTTTAAATATTAAAAATTGTTGCAAAAAACAAAAATAGTAGAATCTATGCTATGTTGACAGTCACAACAGATCATTTGCCAAAGGGACAGTGTCTGTTACGATCATACTGGCAGGAGCATACAATGTTTTCTGCCATAGAACTGTAGCAAAGGAGTTGCAAATACTCTTTATCATGTATTTATGGGATCAGTAAACAATTCTTTTTAAAATGCCAGATCGCTTATATAAACAAAAACTGTTTTCAATTCAATTTCAATTCAATTTCAATCTAACACCTTAGATTTCTCAACAAATTATAAAATATGAACACTACAGAGAGTAGGAATAACACAGATGTGCCTGAGTTTATCCTTATGGGATAAACAAACTCTGAAGAGATCCACTATGTTTTGTTTATGTTATTTCTCTGATATACCTGATTACTGTGCTGAGGAATGCAGGTATGACACCGATAATTCACCTGGTTCTCCAGCTTCACACCCCCAAGTACTTTTACCTCAGTCACTTGTCATTCCTTGACCTCAATTACTCAACAGTTATGTCTTCTAAAACCTTAGAGAACTTACTGATTTCCAACAAGTATATTTCATTTACCAGCTGCTTTACCCAAATGGCTTTTTTTTTTTTTTTCCTTACTGTGGGTCACTGAATTTTTCTTTCTTTCTTAATGGCCTATGACACCTAGGTAGCTATCTGCAATCCTCCTTACCCAGTTATGTCCACAAGGCTCTGCTGTGCACTCATCACTGATTCCTACATGACTGAGTTTTCTGAATCCTTAGTCAATGTTTTCTTCATGAACAGTTTGCATTTCTGCAACTCCAATGTAATTTATTACTTTTTCTGTGACATATTCCCAATTTTAGCCCTGTCTTGCACTGACACTCATGACACTGAAATGATATTTATTCTTGCTGACTTGAACAGAATGGTATCTCTTATCAAGATCTCTGTATCTTATGGATCCATTCTGTCTACTGTCTTGAAAATTAATTCCACTTCAGGAAAGCACAAATCCTTCTCTATTTGTGCCTCCCACCTCTTGGGAGTCACCATCTTTTACAGCACCATGATTTTTACTTATTTAAAACCCAAGAAGTCCTACTCCTTGGGAAAGGGTCAAGTGGCCTCTGTGTTTTATATTATGGTTATCCCCATGCTGAATCCATTCATTTATAGTCTTCAGAATAAAGAAGTAAAAAATGCTTTCATTAGAGTCGTGAAGAAGAGGCAATTGAAATAACAGTAACTCAGTGATGCTATTGAATCTCATATTTTTGTTCATAAATGGGTAATTACTTGATCTCTTTCTAAATAAAGAAGCGTCCTTTAATTAGTTTGCATTTCTGTTGCACCAAACTCTATTTAACCAATCATGATCTGGAACATTTCCAAGAATATGTTTTTATAATCTGCATGGTCATTTGATGCCATGAAATATATGTAAAATCTTTGGTTAAAATATAAGCATCTTATAGGTCAAATAATATGAACAAATATGTAGTGTTATTTTTCAAATTGTATCACAGAAATCATCATGCATGTTCTAAATTCACAGAATTTTATTATAGAGAGCATTTTTAGATTCCATTCCATTTACTCTGTAGAGAAGAAATATAGCACAGCTGTAAAGAGTGAAGCTTTAGAATAGACAATCCAGGGTTTAGGTTATAGATATCCCATCTTTTTAGCTGTGTATCCCTTAATAAGTCAGTGAAGCTTTAAACGTAGTTTATTCAAATATACAAGAAAAATAAGAATTCTAAACAATAGAGTTATTATAAAGATTAAATCAGAAGAAAAATAGATTTAATGCATTAGTAATAAATTTTTGTCACAACCATCAGAATACTTGCATCCTTGCAAAATTTTGCATACACAACTGCTTTTCTTTTGAAAATTTCACTGATGTTTTATAAATACTTATGATTAATCAAATTCATAAATAAACAGCTAAAAAGGAAAAATAGCACTTCAATATCTGGTCTTAGAGCAAAATAAAATATTGTTCTAGAACTATGTTCTAGAAATAAGTGTATGTGAACAGTGAAGAATGTTTTGAAAATATTTTGAATTATTAATACTTTTGTTCATTGTCTTCTAAATTAATCTTATGTATTTGCCCATATATATTACTTATATATACATACAAAATTTTTGACACTTCCTATCTCTATTTTGCACTTTTCAGTTTCTACTCATGACTATAAACTTTGGTATTTCCTTTGTCATTTAAATGTGGGAGATGAATCTTTTCTTGGTACATGATTGAAATCAATAATCTCCTCTTGCAATGCTTTAAGTCTTGAAGTTTTGTAAATTCAAGTGTATGCAGTTAAAAAAAATTGCAAGCAGTATCATTACTTCAATGTCTACCTGAAAACCATTTGAAAAGTATCATTCTTTGATGTCAACAATTTTCACTAATTAGTATTTCCTGGTTTAAATTTAAGTATAATTTTAAAAAAATCATTTCCTTTTTAAAGATTTCCATAAGTTTGTTATGTTCCTTAAAAAAATGAATTATTGAGTTAAAATTCTTGGTTTAAAATGTTTAACAGGTAAAAGTTGTAAACCTACAAATGAATAATGAAACAAAATTTTGTGTCAGCCCATAAATTTTAGCCAGGTATGTTACTAAAATTTCCTTTAAAAATTAATCTACATAACCTGGATTTTCAATTTTAGTTTTCTCTGCTATTCAATATATGTTTAAGAAAGTTTGTGTTCTGTTTTTCCGTTTTCCCAGGATTTGATTATTTTTATTTTTAACTTTAGCCATGTTTATTTTATATATATATGTATATATACATATATATATGTATATATATATACATAAATATATTCAATTTCAAGTGTTTTTTCTTTTATTAATTAGGTTACTTTTTTGTAGAATTTGATTTTATTTTTGTCCAAAAGTATTTTTGAATGATTAAAATAAAATTTAACCTCTGTTTCTGGAATAAATAGTTTGTGACTTTTCACTAGTTCTTCACTATTCATTAATTTATTCAAATAATTTAAAAATGTAATATATTCTTCTACGTCCCAAATTTATGTGAACATTTTAACTTATATATAATATCCATAAAAATTACTGTATTAAATCTTATTTTTGCTCTGAACTCTAGCTTGTCTAGAATCTAATTTTAATGCAAATGCTTTTTTATGTTTGCAATTAGAGAAGTCTTTGTTAAGCATTTATTTTAATAATATAATTTTTAAACTAATCTCTCATCATGTACATGCAATGAGTCTATACTCATATTTTAGGCTCTCTTCATTTTATGGTCTTTATGCTGGTCTTATCTCATTTATGTATATGTTCTTGATTTTGAAAATATATCCTGTTGGTTTGTATTCTCAGCAGTGGTCCACATATCCTCCAATATTTGGGACAATAATAAGTTCAGGGCATGCTTCAGATTGGAATAAATTCTGACTACCCTATCCTTAGTTATTCTAGAAAACATTAAAGATATTTTTAACTGAATATAATATAATCTTTGTGAAAGGTGAAAACAGCAGACAGTTTTCACATTCCCTCTATTTCCCTATTTATATTAGTGAGCTAGTGATGTTGAACATATTTTAATGTGTCTTTTGGCCATTTGTATTTCCACTTTGGAAAAATGTCTGTTCAATTCTTTTGCCCATTTTTAATGAAGTTGCTTGTCATTTTGACATTGTGTGATTTCTTTATATAACATGGAGATCAATACCTTAAAATATATGTTATCCTAAGTTTTTTCTTATTGGTTAGGCTGTATTTTTACTTTCTTGACAAAGTCTTTTTAAGAACAAAAGTATTTAATTTTGAGGCATTCCCATTTATCTATTTTTTCTTTTGATGCTCATACTTTGGGTGTAAAGTCCAAGAAACAAACACCAAACACAAGATCTTGAAGAGGTTTGCTTAGTCTAAGTGTTTTTTGGTTCTTGTTTTTATATTTAGATCCTTGATCCATTTTGAAGTAATTTTTGTATAAAATGTGAGATAAGGGTCCTCTTTTTTTCTCTTAGGTTTGTATCCACTTTCCCATTTAATGAATAGACTGTTCTGACCCTGGTGAGTGCATTTAGCAGACTTGTCAAAAATCACTTGACCAGGGAGAGAATGTGGCTCAAGCGGTTGAGTACCTGCATCCCTCATGGGAGGCCCCAGGTTCAGTTCCTAGTGCCTCCAGGAAAAACAAAAACAAACAAAAAACAAATGAAAAACCAACTAAAGGAGACTAATGTGGTTCGGTGGTTGAGTGCTGCCTTCCAATTTATGAGGTCCTGGGTTCAATCCCCGGCACCCAGTACTTTAGAAAAAACAAACAAACATATTTTAAGTGGACATATGTATCTTACAGTGAGACGTAAAGAAAGAAATTACTTAACCATAGATATTAGGGTCTATTTCTGAACTCCCTATTCAATTCCATTGGTCAATCTATCTTTATGCCAGTATCATGCTGTTTTTACCACTGCAGCTAGATAATATTGTTTAAAGACTGAAAGGGAGAGTCCTCCAACATCATTCTTCTTTTCTAAGATATTTTTGACTATTTGGGGGCCCTTACCCTATCAGATAATCTTGATAATTTTTTTTTATTCTACAAAATATGATATTGGAATTTTTTCAGGTTTGTGTCAAATCTGTAGATCAGTTTAGGTAGAATTGACATCAAATGAAATTTAGTCTTCCAACTCATGAACATGTAATATCCTTCTATTTTCTTATATCATCAACGATTTATTTTAGCAAAGTTTTATACTATTATGTCCTTGGTTAAACTTATTCCCAAATACTTAATTCTTTTAGTCACTCTAGTACATGGAATTTTTTTTGCTGATTTCCTCCTCAGATTGCTCATTAACAGTATATAGAAGTGCTATTGATCTTTGCATATTAATCATGTATCCCACCACTTTGCTGACATCAAGTTTTGTGCTGAATTTTGGGGCTTTTTAAAGTATAGGATCATATTATCAGTGAATAATGAAAAATTTATTTCTTCTTTTTGTTTTTGGCTGCCTTTTATTTCTTTTTCTTGCCTAATTGTTCTTGCTACAATTTCTAGCACAATATTGAATAACAGTGGGGAACATAGATCCTTGTCTTGTTCCTAATCTCAGTGGGAAAGCTTTAAATATAATACTAGCTGTGGTATTTTCAAATATGCACTTTATCATATTGAGAAGGTTTCCTAATATTCCTGCCTTTTTTGGAGTGTTTTTATTAGGAAAGGATGTTACATTTTGTCAAATGTCTTTTCTGCATCAATGAAATGATTAAGTAATTTTTCATCTTCTACTTATTAGTGTGTTGTATTACACTGATCAATTTTTTTATGTTGAATCATGCTTGCATACCTGGTATAAAGCCCACTTGATCATGATGATTTTTTAAATTTGTTTTTGGATTTGGTAGCAAGTATTTTGTTGAGGATTTTGCATCCATATTCATTAAAGAAATTGGTCTGTAATTTTCTTTTATTCCTAATATCTTTATTTGACTCTGGTATTAGGATGATGTTTGCTCCACAGAATAAATTTAGTAGTGTTCCTTCCTGTTCAATTTATTGTGAGAATTTAAGCAAACTTCGCATTAGATCTTCTTTAAATCATTTGAGGAATTCTCTTGTGAAGCAATCTGGCACTGGATGTTTCATTTTGGGGAGGTTTTTGATGAGTTTCAATTTCTTTACTTATGATTGGTTTCTTGAGGTGTTATAGTTCTTCTAGTGTCAGTATGGTTTGTTTATATGTTTACATAAATTTGTCCATTTCATCAATGTTTTCTATTTTTTTTAGTATACAGTTGTTCATAGAATCCTCTTAAAATAAATTTTTTGCTTCTGGGTCAGTGGTAATGACACTTTTCACATTTCTAATTTTATTTATTTACATCTCCTTTCTTTTTCCATTGTTAATATAGCTAAGGATTTACCAATTTTGTTCATCTTCTTGAAGAATCAACTTTTAGTTCTGTTGATACTCTATTATTTATTGTTTTTTAGTCTCTATTTCATTTATTTCTGCGGTAATTTTTATTTTTGTTTTTCTTTCTGCTTGCTTTGGGTTTGGTTTACTGTTCTTTTTCTAGTTCTTCCAGGTGTGCAGTTTTGTCTAGATTTTAGCTCTTTCTTCTTTTTTAATATAAGCATTGAGGGCTATAAATTTTCCTCTCAGCACTGCCTTTGCTGGGCTGTATTCTCATTTTCAATTTGTATTTATGTATTCACTAATTTCTCTTGTAATTTCTTTTTTAACCCACTGATTATTTAAGTGCATTCTTTAATCTCAATGTTTATGAATTTTCCCTTTCTCTACCTATTATTAATTTCCAACTTATTTCCATTATATTGAGAGAAATTGTTTTGCATAATTTTAATCTTTTTAAATGTTTTGAGATCTGAATTATATCCCAGCATATGGTTTACCCTGAAGAAAGATCTATGAGCACTTGAAAGAATGTATATCTTCAGTTTTGAGGTGTAACACTATATAAATGCCTACTATATATAGTTAATTTATCATATTATTGAAGCTTTCAGTTTCCTTACTTATTCCCTGTCCCAATGTTCTCTCTAAAGCTGAGAGTCAAGTGTTGAAGTCTCCAACTATTACTTTAGAAATGTTTGTTTCTTCCTTCCATTTGGCTAGTGTGTGTCTCATGTATTTTGGGACACCAATCTGGTGGTTTCTCATGAAGCTAAGTATAGAACTTCCATGTGATCCAGGAATCTTGATAGTAGGAATATGTTCAGAAGAACTGAAAGGATGTACATGGACAGATATTTGCACATCAATGTTCATAAAAGAATTATTCAAACTGCTAAGTGATGGAAAAAATCTAAGTGTCTGTCAACCAATGAATGATTAAATAAGATGTGGTAAAAAAAAGATAAATAAATAAGATGTGGTATATTCATATGATGGAGTATTATTCATCTATAAGAATAAATTAATTGAGCAAGTACATGAAAACATGGAGGACAATTGAGGATATTATGTCGAGTGAAATAAGCCAGATATAAAAAGAAAAAATATTGTATGGTCTCACTGATATAAACTAAGTACAATGAGTAGATTTATAGAGTTAGACTATGAAGTGTAGGTTAGTGGGAGATGAAAGGTGGGAAGAGAAAGGAGAGAAGATTCTGGATGCTTTAATAAGATCAAATGTAAATATGTGGTAATGGTTGGTCTTGCTGGTATCATATTATAATGAATATAACAAACACTGTTGATTATGGATGTGATTGTGGCTGAAACGAGTACTCTAGGAAGATTAATGTTAGTTGGAGGACAGCTGGAGAATAATATTAGGAATGTCTAACAATGATTTTGGAAGTAAATGAGGATTGTGTTTAATGATTAAATACAGGAATATTCTTCTTTTATAGGGTGTTAAGAATGTGGTTAGACATGGGAAAAATCAACTAAAGAAATTTAGGAAATATTGTTAGCAATAACATTTTAATATTTTTGTAGCCAAAGCAAAGTTGGTACTATATTAATTCTAAAGGTGAAAAAAAAGAATGTGGGGTTGGGTTATGTGAGATATGAATATAATTAAACATTTCTTTCTCTTATTCTTTTTTTTTTTCTTTAATAAAGAGGTTTGACCATGTCATTTAAGTAATGTATTTGTCTGTGTATCTTTATGAACACTAGAGGAATACTTAAGTTAGCAGGTGGAAATAGATGAGATAAAAGTGCCTGAAAAAGAACATTTTAGGAGTAATGTTTTCACAACTTGTTCAGCTGTATTTTTCTGTTGTTTTATTTTTGTGAATTAAAAAAAAGTTTTTATTTAAAAAATAAAATAAAAGAATTATTCATGTGTTATTTTCAATATGTCATCAAATTTTGGACTCCAGATCCTTCTCTCCTGGCTTATTTTGTGTTAATAAAATTTTAATATTAAATTTATCTATTGCATTTGTTAATCCTACCTCTTTTCATTATATTGTTTGGGATATCTCTTGGAGATAAAATTTTCATCTTCAAATTATTTTAGTGTACTTTAAATTATTATTCTTGTGCATATTCATTCAAGATGAAAGCATAGACACTGCAATACTTCATCTGCCCAAGGAATCTTTGAAAAACAAGCAAAGCATAAATAGAATGCAGACCTTCACTCTCATTGTGGGTCCTTGGCTTTTTTCTGAATGTAGCAAAATAATGTCTAGGTGTGTCTGGAGTGCATGTATATTGTTTCCCATCCATCCAGTGGTGGTATGAAAGAGTAATCCAAAACATTCATTGCTCAGTCACCTTGTCAAAATTGCACTACAACTCTTGTACAGCTGAAGCACTGTAAGGAACAATCATCAAAGGTGCAGGAATCCATCCTGCAAAGTCTTGCAAGGGTCTGTCCAGGAGAGCCCACAATGGCGCATTGAATTTAATCTGAACACAGAGGTTGAGAGATATCAGGTGGAGAACAGCTGAAGAAGCTCTTCTCTCCAGCTGATTCCCAGCATGCTTTTTATTCAGGATTTTTTTTAACAGTCAAAGTCAGGGTGCAGGTGCAGGAGATCAGGCAGGTATGGGGCTTGAAATCACATCATAAGAATTCCAGGCTGATTATGGGGAAGCAAGATTACAGAAACATTTAGTGATATACATAGGAGATAGGGTGGTAGGTAAGGGAGATAAGATAAGAAGGAAAGTTCCTGTTTATGGCAGGAACTGATATGGTAAATTCTCTGTCTGGGCAGAGAAACAGGCCTCCAAGTTATTTCTTAGATGTAAAGGTAAGAGAGTTTCCACATCTCCCCATTTTCTGTTTAAATAAGGAGAAAAAGAAGAGGGAAAATTATCCTGACACAGTCCTTTATAAAAACTGCCCACTTCCCAATAGTTCAAAGTAAATAAATGAGAGACAAATTTTGATAGTAATAGCAAGGCCAAGTCGCTCTCTGCTATCTGGGTTCTGAACTGAGCTGTGCATAGGAAACAAAATAGCCATGGTGTCAGGATACCTCCCTTGGGTGGGGTGACGGTCAGTGTCCTATCTCTGTAGGCCCCCAAATTCTCTCCCGATGGCCCCTCTGCAACTGTGCCCATCTTAGTTTGTTCCTCCCTGAGGAATCTTACCCACCTCTGGCTACCAGCCATCGTCCAGGGCCAAGCAGGATGAAGTGTTCTTCGACAGTTTATGCATCCATGGCCTCCACACCCAGCACCAGCCTTGGGGCTTCCTCACTCATAGGTGGGGCCCAAGCTCTGGTCACTGGTTTCAGGGAACCCAGGTAACTAATGCAAAGAAGGCCCAGCATTGGGCAGGAGACAGACAATTCGACACCAGCTCTTAGAAGGCTTACTCAACTTAGGGATGCCAGGCTTGTGGCACAAGGCAACCTTACCAGTGGGACGTGTACAGGACACCTCCAAGTCATGATAGGAATAATGGGAATGGGGGGAGGGACTAGAAAAATGATGTGCAGGAAGAAAAAGGGATCACGGATTCATGCAAATAGGTAGGCAGGTGAGAAGGAGGAAAGGGGGATCTTGGGGTAAAAACTAATTCAAAGGTGTTTTAACCAAAAGGCCCCCAAGTCTTCCTCTCTCCTTTGTCTCTTTGTTCTTGATTTCTGGATGTGGGAGCGGAGAGAGATGAAGCAATGGCCAGGGAGATGATTTTCTGTTCAGCATGATGAGCTCCAGAAAGTGCCTGGCAGATTAACCTAAGAATTGATATTAAAACAAGAAGCATGATTATTCCAAGGAGAGATATTATCCAGATTCACATATTTAGGCCATGAAACAAATATGAGGGATTTAACCATTATAAATTATCATTAAGTGTTTGAAACAGATTTTGCTGAGCAAGAAGTTTTATTAGAGATAGTTAGTGTACCAGGCATTGCTGGAGAGCCAGTACTTCTCCCTGTAAATGGGAGGAGAAGGCTCCTTGAAAGTGAGTTTTAACTTGTTCTCAAGAAAGTTGGGAGTTATTCCAAGGCAAAGGGGTGACACTAATTTTTACACGATCCCAATCACAACACAAATCTTGCTTGATAAGCAGAGCTTGTCGTTTTTCACCTACCAGAGGATAGAGGCTTCTAAAGCATCAAGTTTGGTAAGAATATTATTATCAATATAAGTTTGAGTTAAAAGTTCATTGGTGACATTGGTCATGATTTGATTAACAGCATGAGCAGTTTGAATAGATTCTGTTAGGGCAACTGCCACAGCAGTGGCAGTGGCAGCTATGAAAATGGGTGAAATAATGAAAGTAATAAGCATACCAATGAATCTTTTAGGTTTAATTGTTTAAGACTTCCCCAAGTTACTCCCTGAGTTCGGATAACATTACAGCATGGTTTTGTCCAGGAGCTTCTTTGTTCCTCCATCATTATCTTCTCCATCTGTGGTATTGGGTTGAACAGGTGATCTTTCCAGCTCATGGTATAGCTTCATGTTCTTAGCTGGCAGCCACCAGGGCCCTGTTGGAATAAGCACACAAGCATACCCTCTCCCCCAGGTTATGAGGTTACAGGGTCCTTTCCTCGATCTATTCCCTAACATTTCCTTGTACTGAATTTTAGCTTGTATTTGATGACTCTCCTGATGAGGGGGAAAATGTTTTTCAGCTCTTGAGAGGCTGTTTTTATTACAGTTTTTAAAAAATTAAAGTACATAGTGCTAAGGCTATTGAATTTCTAGCGGAGGTATCTATACTTCCCCCTTTCAGAATTTTTCATTTTTGCTTTAGATGACATGATATATCATCCTAAATATTTTCAAGGCTGAGTTAATTGGATTTTATTAGGGGTTATCTGGAAACTAGCTTGGGTAAGAAATGTTTATAGAGTTGTGTTAACAGTGTTTTTGAGGGGGCTACAATGAGAATATTATTCATGTAATGATAAACACATGCTTGTCAGAAGGCAGAACAAGTAGGGCTCAAAGCCTGAAAGACATAATATTGACACAAGGTGGGGCTATTGAGCATTTCTTGTGGCAGGACTTTTTAGTGCTATTTAGTTAGTGAATTTTGTCAATAAATGAAAAAATATATAATAAGTGAAGGATTATTTATAAACATGGGTTTAACTGTTATATTTCAATCTTTTATGATAGGTATACACACATTCACATGCTTACTAAACTGGGGACTCATTGATATTCTTAACTTAGAGTCCTGGATAGATACAAGGTAAATGTTAATATGTATATTTATTTTAATCAGTTTATACTGATTATTAGAGTAAGAAACAAGAATAATATAATCAATTAAAATATTAAATTAATATTGAACAAAATTATAGAATGATAGATAAATAGAGCAGTTTTACATATAAACTCCCCAACATCTAGCTTTTGGCTGGGAAGTTTTTTATTTTTTTATTTATTTTTTTTTATTGTGGGTAAAAATCTAAATTTTCACAATACATACCAACATTTGCAAAATGATATATAAATATATATGCATATATGTGCATTTGCTTACAAAAATGTTATTTATATATATATATAAATATATTTTAAGAGGTGCTTAGATTACCCAAAATATTACACGGAACCCACTGGGATTCCCATGTTGCCCACCTCCCTCACCTCCCACCACATCCCACACAAACATCTCCCACAAGTGTGGCCCTCCACCCTCAATGGACTTACACATCCTGGGGCCTTGCCACCAACCATAGACCACAGTTCACATCGTAGACCACACTCTCTCCCACACAGTTCTGAGTGGTGTGTGCTAATTTAAAATGGCCTACATCCGTTGCCACAACGGTACTCAAGACAACCTCCAAATCCCAAAGAAGCCACTGTATTTCAACTACTCGTCCCCTCCCTGCCCCAAAAGTGTCAAGTGGCCACTGACTCCACCTCATTGTTATAATTTCTTCCATTGCTAGAATCACCATATGTGAACAACAGAATACCATCAAGTCCACTCTAGTCCATAGTTCTTCCCCTAATCCTGAGGGGACTGGGATGGTGATGTCCACTCCACCTCCAAGTGAGAGAGGGCTTATATCCCATGGATATGGTGGGTGGGATGATCCTGCCTGCAGATGC
This sequence comes from Tolypeutes matacus, assembly GCA_026826555.1. Taxonomy (NCBI): domain Eukaryota; kingdom Metazoa; phylum Chordata; class Mammalia; order Cingulata; family Chlamyphoridae; genus Tolypeutes; species Tolypeutes matacus. Next base: position 5,665 of record JAKSZT010050915.1, on the reverse strand, counting down.
AGGCCCTCTCCATC
>JAKSZT010050906.1:23619-34753 GCA_026826555.1 Tolypeutes matacus | reverse complement strand
AATGCCAAATTATTTTCTAAAATAAATGTATCAATTTATACTCCCATCACCTCTACTTTAAGAGTATCCAATTTATTGTGTTTTTATCATGTATGTGCTCAAAACAAGAGCTGTGTGTGGTTTGTTGGGAGTAATCATAGAATATTACTGCTAGATGGAAATGAAGAGGTTAATTACTTTAACTTCTTTATTTTAGACAAAGGACCTAGGGCTTAGAGAGATTAAGATATTTACCTGATATCACAATGAATAAGAGGCACAATGAATTAGAGAACCAAATAATTCGAGGCAATTTTGTAGCTGGACCCTATGCTAGGGTTCTTCCTAAAACACTAAGCTGCCTTGCAAGGCAGTCTGGAAATAATGGTATACAACTATTATCTATACATGTGAACACAGTGGGATGACAGAAATGTTTTAGAGCAGTTTAGAACAAGTTAGCAACTACATTATTTTGTAATATTATATAATACCATATTAATAACCACTGCTAGCTACTATCTTAGATATATTGGGAGGATTAAATGAGATAATGCATAGAAATCCCTCAAAACAGTATCTAATACTCCATAAGCACTCAATACGTTTTGACTATTCTTTTTATGGGGGACCTTACTCTATGCCAGGTTCTCTAAGCACTTAGGATATTTTTCATTTAATCTTCTCAAAAAGCTCATGAAAGTAGGCATTACTGTCCCATTTTATAAATAAGCAAATTGAAGCTTAGAGAAATTTCTTACACAATGCCACAGTTATCAAGTGGCAACAATGAACCAGAAATTGTGCTTGTGTTTCTAATCACATTATAACAATCTAAAACCTACTAAGTCAGAGGCAATAGTGCTATATATTTTAGAAAGTATGAAAAAATAATGCTGATTTTGTTCATTTTACTATGACCTAATGAATTTTAGGGAAGTGCACACTATCAAGGAAAAAAATGTAGCAAAGCACTAAGCAACCTCTTTAATTAAAACGGAAATCTTTACATTTGCTGACATATCCTATAATTGGAAGTTAGAAGCCTGGTTTCTAGCCCCAGGATCACCACTAAATATTTGTGCCATTTTGTCAAGAAACTTCTCTGGGCCTCAGTTTTCATGTGAAAAAACTATAATGATTTCATATATGTACAGACATTTTATTATGTAACCTATATGCACTAAATAAAGAAAATCAGGAATAAAAAGATAAGTAGAAAGATTATCCAAAATCCCAGAAAACAAACACATAAATTTTGGCATACATTCTATCAGTATTTTTCCCCTGAGGGCACAGGGTAAATCGTTTGTTTGGTGTCTTTAAAATTTTTATGTTATTAAATTGAAATCATAGTATTCAATTTCATGCCCTCCTTTCTCCACTAATTACAAAGGTAAACTATTATCTTCATAAAAATTTTAATGGCTGTGGATGTTCCTCCATTTAATCCACCCATATACAGTTATTTTCAGTTATGATAAATATCTTTTATGACAGAGTTCCCAACAAGAATTATTTAATCAAAGGGGCTTATTAAATCTATTCAGAGAAGAAACTGAGAGGATTGGTGTATAAGCTTTTTATGAAAGCTCTTTGACAACTATAAAGTGTTACATAAATGTAAAGTGGTATTATTATTATTACAAATCCATACTGTATTAGACTTACATGACCCGGTTATTTATATGGTATGTTACTCCATAAATATGAATATCTTTTATAAACAAAATCACCAAGATATTGCATACTGTTTTAAAGTTCTATTTCAGAGAATCTTAAAAATCTTTTTGTTTATGTTGTGGTGAATAAAAAAAAACTTGATAAAGGATTAGGAAAAAAGCAATGAACACACTGAAATATGAATGGCAATGTTAAAAAAGCACAGATTCAAAGAATACTGGGGCTGATATAGACCTCAGAGTGCATAAAGTTCAACCCCTTTACTCTTTGGATGAGACAACTAAGGCCCAGTAGAAAAAAACTACTTGCCCAAGGTACTAGCAATTTAATAGAAATGGAATAGAAGCCCCAAATTTCTAATTATTGATGGTATCAATAACAATGAGGATTCCACATTCTTGGAATCCATAGACGACAAAATTTCATTCCTACCAGTTTACTACCCAGATTAAAATGTGATGTGCTAGTCTGAGTTTACAATACATATACACATGTTTTAAATAGACAACTTAGACAATTATCTACAAAGCTATTGTTCTAAATATAGAACTATGATTTGAGTCTAACCACAGATAACGAAGCATCTGTTAGAGAGGATAACTGTCTTTTCTTTCTTTTTAAAATGATAAACGAGCAAAATATAATATATCTGAGAAGGAACTTGTAATCAGAATATGAGGAATACTTATAACTCAATAATAAAGACAACCAAATTTAGAACTAAGCAAAGGATCAAATACACAGTTCTCTGAAGAAGATATACAAATAGCCAACAAGCACATGAAGAAATGCTCAGCATCATTAGCCAATAGGGAAATGTAAATCAAAACCACAAGGAGATACTACTTCACACTTACTAGGATGGTTTTAATAAAAAAGACAGAAAATAACAAGTGTTGGGTGAGAATGCAGAGAAAATGGAACCTTTACATGTTGCTGGTGAGAATGTAAAATGATACAGCTGCTTTAGAAATCAGTATTGCAATTCCTCACAATATTAAGCAGAGTTACCACATGACCCAACGATTCCACTCCTAAGTATATATCCAAGAAAAATGCAAACATAAGTCTCCCTAAAAACTCATATACAAAGGCTTAAAGCAGCATTATTAATAATAGCCCCAAAGGGGAAACAATCCAAATGTTCATCAACTGATGAATGGATAAATAAAATGTGGCATAGCCATAAATGGAAAATTATTTGGCAACAGAAAGGAATAAAGTACTTATACATGCTACATTTATATGAGATGTCCAGAACAGGCAAATCCATAGAGACATAAAGTAGACTGATGGCTGCCTAGGTTTGGTGGGGGGAGGTGTTGTGTGACAGAGAGAAAGGACAAGAAGTCCCCACATTCTAAGCCTAGTTCTGCTACTTAACTCATGATATCAGGGTTCTTGTCTGTAAAATGAGGATATTTGTCTATGTTCTATCTACCTCATAGGATGGTAATGAGGTCCAAATAATAATAAAAAAGAATGTTAGTGAAATATAGCTGGATTTGACCTTCAGAAGTTTTGGTCTTGAATTCTATTTGCCACTTAAAAGTTCTGTCACCCTTGGTAAGTTAGTATAGCAGCAGCTCAATTTCTTATCTCTAAGACAGACTTGGCCAACACACTTTACAGAATTGAGCATGTACTTAGTATGAAACGAGATACAGAAATAAAAGTAAAACGAAAGCCATTACATTCAATACAAATGTATAGCATCATTATTATTTGTAAACTATACCCTCAAGGTATTTATTACTCTTATTTCCCTGAGCTTTCAGGAAAGGAGAGGAGGCCTGCCTTGAGAAAACCCCAAAACAACAGGGTAGAATCCACTGATAGCTGCTAGCTTTATGACTTGCACTACACAGCATTACCGGAATTCAAATTAGTTAAGTTTCATATATTTCCACATTTTGGGAATTGACACATGTATCTTGGTTTATCACACTATGAGTAAATTATGGTGTTTCAATAGGAAATCTGAATGGCCACATTCTCTAAGACAGTACTTCTCAAACTTTTTGGTCTCAAGATCCAGTTATATGCCTAAAATTATTGAGAATCCCAAAGAGCTTTTGTTTATGTGGTCTTATTTTTGCCACTTTAGAAATTAAAATTGAGAAACATTTTAAATATTTATTAATTCATTTAAAATAACAATGAAAATCGATTACTTGTTAATATAAATAATACTGCTAATGAAAAACAAGTATATTTCCCAAAAAAGAAATTTTGTGAGATAAGTGGCATTGTTTCACATTTTTGCAAGTCTGTCTGGCTTAAGAGAAGACAGCTAGATTTTCATAATTGTTCCTGTATTCAATTTGTTACTACATGTTTTTTTCTAAGAAAATCCAGCATCACACAGATATGTAGATGGAAAAAGGAGTACACTTCAATAGTCCTTCCAGACAACTGTAGATATTCTTCCTTGGTACTACTCCCAAACTCAACAAGTAGAATTTTGTTAAAGGTTAGTAATAATGTAGAATCTGAAGCCATATCAATAAACTTTTCACACTGTTACATTAAAATTTTTTTGCATTTTGAAAGGATCTTTTACTATCCATGACTGTGTAACATCACATACTGTTCCTTTGGAAAATACTGGATCACTGGATTATACAGATTTTCCAATTTTGACACATTCCATTACAGAATATTTTTAAAAACTGCATTTGTTAATAACACTACAGACCTTATTTAAAAAAGTCTTTATGGTTTGAGAAGCTATCAGTCTCATGGTGGTGACCACACTTTAAGAACTGATGCTCTAGGAGAAAAAGAAGCCTCTGATACTCAGATTGTATACATTGATATGTACATGTGGAACTATTCAGATGAGAAAATCTATTGAAGGCTCAGCACTAGCAACCCTCAAAGAAAATTATTTAATTTCGTTATACTTGCTTGCTTAAAGGGAAAAAGTTTTCCTTAAAAGTTTTTTAAGCTTTGTAAGATAGTCACTACATAATGATAAAAGTTTCATTACACCAGGAAGCTATAACAATTCTAAACTGTATTCATCTAATAATATAACCTCAAAATACAGAAAATAAAAATGGACAGAAATACAAGGAGAAATAAATCCACTTACATAGTGGGAGATTTTCAGCATGCTTCTCTCAGTAATTGATAAAACAAGGAGACAAAAAAATTCAGTCACGATACAGAAGATTATGGGGAGCCGGTATAGCTCAGTGGTTTGAGTACCTTCTTCCTCTGCATGAGGTCCCAGGTTCAATCCCCGGGACCTCCTAAAAACAAACAAAAAACAAAAACAAAAGATTAGAATAAAAATCTGACTCAATGGACATATACAGAATACTGTACCAGCATGTGCAGAAAGCACACAACACCAGAATACATGAAACATTTAAAAACAAAACAAAAAACAAAGGTTAGGAGAAGACCTTAAATCTGCTATGATGTAATGAAGATTGTACAATACAGAGAACTTAGATTTAGGATATCTCAGTTTATATTTCAGCTCTGCGACCAACTAGCCACATAACTAATCTTCCCATTCTTTAAAATGTTTCATCTTGTGTGTGGCAAAAAGTTGGCAACTCTACTCTTCTAGTTGCTTACACCAAAAATCTTGGAGTCATCCTTGATGCTCTTTTTCTTTCACACCCCACATTCATGCTATCATCAATCCTCAGCCCTATCTACAAATATACCCATAACCAACCACTTCTAACTCTCTCTACCACCATCACTCTGGTTCAAAACACTATACATTCATCTGGATTATTTCAATAGTCCCTTTTAACTTGTCTCTCAGCTAGCTTTCTCCCTTGTAACATCACTACAAGCTCTTTTGCCCATAGCAGCCAGAATGATACTTAAAAACAGTAAGTCAGATTATGGACTTCTTTGTTCAAAACCACCCACTGGCTTCCTTTCTCAGATTGCCTAAATTCTTGGAATGGACTAAAATACCCTACATGACTGGGCTTCCAGCTACATTGCTGAGTGCATGTCTTCCTACTATCACTCTTATTCCATTCAAGCCACACTGATCTCCTTGCTGTTCCTCAAACACAATCTCACCTCAGGCCTTTGGCACTTACTGTTTCCTCAGCCTGGTTGCTTTTTCCCTCGTATATATACACGACTCACTCTCTTACTTTTTAAAAAGTCACTGAACTATTGAGGACTTAGCTGACTAACTTATGTAAAATAGCCCCTACCTCTGGCACTAACAACTATCCTTAATCTATTTTTCTTTGTAGTGATTATTGCCATCTGAAATATTATATATCAATTGTCTGTTTACCCCCTATCTGCTACTGGGAAAAAATAAATTCCACAGGGTAAAGACTTGTCTCTTTTGTTCACTGCTTTATCCTCAGCACTTAGTACATAGTAAAGTGTTCTAGAAATATTTGTTAAATATTGTTGAGAGAGTCTTTTCACTCTCTTGGTTGAACACATTCAATTATTCCTCCTCTCAAAGATTTTACTCCTTCAAGTATCCCTTCTTCCTCTTGCATCAGCAATTTCTCTATATTTGATCACTCTTATCAGCATGTAAACATTCCCACAAAACAAACAAAAACTTTCCTTAATCCCACCCAATCTTCTCCAGTTTTGAACCATTTTATCTATCTTACATCATAGAAAGCATCTAAGAAGAGATGTCTACACACAATGGGTCATTACTTCCTTACTTCTTATTCACTCTTTCACATGCCTACTGCTCCACAGCAACTGCTTATATCAACGGCTTGTATGTTGTCAAGTCCATTGGATGCTCCAGCCTTTATCTTACAGTAGGATTTAACATGGTTGATTACTCCTCCTTTCCAGAAATTTACTACTCTTAGTTTCCAAAATATTACTGTCTCCCTGTTTTCTTCCTGCCCAATAGGCTATTCCTCTCAGTCTCTGCCAGTTCTTCCTCCTCTATCCAACTTCTAAATGTGATTTTCCAGGTCTAAAACCCAGTGTATGTGTGCACATACATGTGTGCATCTCTGTATGCGTGTGTCTGTCTGTCTGCCTCTCTTTAGCTCTAAATTCTCACCTGAGTGATCTCATCAGTTTTTCCTGATGGATCGCATCTGCTTCCATTACTTTAAATATTTTTATGTTGATGACAACCAAATTTGTATCCCCAGTACTAACCTCCCAACCTTGAGCTCCAGGTCTATATATCCTGTTGCCTACTTGATGGCTATTCCTGGATTTCTAAAAGGCAACTCAAACGTAACATTTCCAAAGGAGAATTTTTGTTTCTCCCACCCTCAAACTTAACATTTCCAAAACAGAATTTTTGTTTCCCCCACTCCCATCTCCTGGCCCCCTCCTCATCTCACTGAAGGGCACTATGATCCATCCAGTTGCTCGAGCACAAAATCTAGGAGTTGTCCTTGAATGCTTTATTCCCTCACCCTCATTCAATCTATAGGAAGTTCTCACAGTGATTACCTCCCATAATATATTTCAAAGCTCACTTCTCTCCATCTCTATCTCTACCATCTTGGTCTAAGTCACCTTCAACCCTCTTCTGATCTTCTGAAATAAGTCTTCTAACTGATAACTTTGCTGCTAGTCTTGTTCCCAATAACCCATTCTCCACAGAGCAGTGTGATAGTTTGAAGCTGTATGAACCCCAGAAAAGTATGTTCTTAAAGTTAATCCATTACTGTGGGTATGGATACGTTGTAAGTAGGATCTTTTGGTAAGTAGGATCTTAACATGTGACCCAGCTCATTCAGGGTGGGTTCTAATCCTCTTATTGGAGACCTTTATAAATGAAGGGCTAAAAAGTCTCACACACAGAAAAAAAGCCTTTGGAGACAGGAGAGGTCCTGGAGGCTGGACGCTGGAATCAGTGGGGCATAGAGGCATGGAAAGAGGTTCCTGAAAGGCTAGGCCCACAGAACAGCTTGAAGCTGAAGAGAAGAGGCTCAGAGGAGAGGGGAGAGTAGAGCAGACCAGCATTTTGCCCTGCCATGTGCTTGAATGCCCATAGCTGAGCTTGGAGAGAAGGCATCTTTAGATGATGCCACAATGTGCCTGATCACCCACAGCTGCAACTTGGTGAGAGAGCATTTCTTGCTGATGCCTTGATTTGGACACTTTCACAGCTTCAGAACTGTAAGCTTTTAACCTAATTATAAAAGCCAACACATTTCTGGTATATTGCCTTAGTGGCCTAATTAAAACAAGCAGCTAGAGTGATCTTTGGGGAAAAAAAATAAAATAAAATCATGCCACTTTCCTGCTTAAATCATTCAATGGCTTCCCTCTGAATTCAGAATAAAATTTATACTCTTTACTAGGTCTCTAATGCCTTATATGATATGTCCTCTGGCTACCCTGTCCCTAAATTACTATGTTCCTGCCAATATTAGCTTCCAACCAGTTACTTGAACAAGGCAAACTCTTTCCTACCTCAGGGCCTTTGCATTTGCTATTCTTATGGCCTTAGGGAACTTGTTCCCTAGCTCTTTGCATGGCTGGTTCCTTGTCATCATTAAAGTCTTAGCTAAATAGTCACTTCCTCAATAAAGCTTCATTTGATCATTTTACCTAAAATCATATCACCTTATTAATTTCTATCATACCACTTAACACACTAAAATTATTTATTGTCTCGTCCCATTAAATTTTATGGCTAATAAGCCAGGATTCTTGTGTCTTGTACACTGTTCTATCCCTTGCACTTGTGAATAGTATACAGTAGATACTCAACAATACTTGTTAAATAAACTAACCAATTTTAAGTAAGACACTTCTGGATCTCAGTTTCTTAACTTGTGTGATGGGGTTATATCATCACTCATTCATCTATTAAACATGTCTTGAAAACTTACAATGTTTCAGGCATTGTGCTTGATATGGAAATATCATGATGTGCAAAATAGTTATCTTCTTTTCTTTCAAGGAACTTTATTCTAAAGATCCTTTTCTATGCGGGAATACCAACTTCTTTGATACTGTGCACTTTTAGGATGGAAATATATAGAACAATCAAGTATATGGAAATAAGGGAATCTTTTTGCCTTAGTGGCCTAACTAAAACAAGCAGCAAGTGATCAGTTTATGTGATACCACACTGGGATGAAAGATGTCAAAAGCCATATTGTCTTCAAATTTGCTTAGGGTTATCTGCCCTTTCTACTTTATAGGGTGATGGTATGGATCAAATGGATGTATGTATGGATATTTTACAAAACATAAAGCTCTCCACAAATTTAAGGTAAAAAGTATTTCAATTTTTGTTTTTATTACTTTTTATGCTCTAGGAACTAGAAGCAAACTACTGTGCTCTACACAAAGTCTTATATAATGTATTTTAAAATTTACTGATAATTATGGCAGGACCTGGGTTTTAAAATCAATGTTAATTACACTGTACTTGAATTCTGACAGGCCCATTCCTGTAGTGTTACATGCTGACCAACGAGGAAGGCTATTTCCAGCCAAGGGGCCTGGCACTTGACAAAGATTAGTAAATGGCACTGAAAACAAGGCATTTTGCTACATTCACTTTCAATACCCAATCCAGCATACACACACACCTTAAGACAGCAGTGACAGGAAGAGGGCAAGCAGGCCTCACCAATCCTCTCAGCTCTTCAAACAACACTTGAGGATTTCTCTTGAAGGCCTGTCTTTCTGTGCTTGTGCTTTCAAAACGTGGACTGGACTGATTCCAAATACTGAAGTAACAAATATTACTAAATTCTGTCATTTCCTCCACCAAAAAAGTGATTTTACTACTACTTCTGGTTGTGATGAAAGGTCCTATTGACTATTCAAATCCTCAACCAAGTTATAGATGGAGTATTAAATGACTTCACCCCTTTTTCTTTGGCGCTTTAACACATGCCAATGCTTTCATCTACCTCCACTAATATGGCTTATAAATTACTGAGGTGGGGCCATTTTAATAGTATGATTTGTTCACATCTCTAGAGATGTGGTGCAAATGAGACTGGCTGAAAAGACAAACTCCTCTTTGACAACATGCATTAGTACATATGTATATAAAAGTAAACCTTCAAAAGTTAGAATTATCTTATTTGATATAATACTTGATTAGGAGCCATAATATTAATGATTCTTTGAGGTGTTACAAATCAATTGTGAAAAAGTGATAGTAGTAAGGTCAGAGACAAAATGAAACATTCCAAGAAACAGCAAGAGATGGAATAGACAAAGCAGAAGTGAAAGATTACAAATCTTTGAAAAGTTTCTTTCTAAATGCTCAAAAGAGGCTTCCTGAATGAACTCTGAAACCTAAGAAAATCTGTTTATAAGAAATTTATCACCCCCTCCTTTTAAAAATTGCCGCAACAGTGATGAAAGAACACCAGACAGCAAGATAGTTGTTCTCTATGGATTTAGAGTGGTTAACTTATCAACATATACACAAACACATATACACAATCTCTCAATTTTAAAAAGGAGTGTAAAATTGGAGAGGACACAAAATTATTAGAAGTAATCCATTTATTAAACAGATGAATAAATCAACTTCAGCATACTTGTGGTCTTGGTTCAGTTAAGAATAAAGTCAGTGACTCCTTTCCTCCTAGGCCACTATGGAAGTGCTCCAAAGTGGGGACCAAATACATGCTGATGCTAACAGTCGGTTGTGGAGGGCTGACTTTCCTAAATTTTCTACTGTACACAGTCAGCCTCCATCTTGGTGCTCTCAAAGGAGGCTGGCTACTCTTAGCACCTCCTCTGGCATTCCTGTTGGGCCATGGAGAAGTGTTTATGTATATGAAGCTGGGATTAATGAGAAAATCCAGGCATTTCAGCCCCAGCCTTAATCAAGAACAGGTTGAACCAGGAAGCTTCAAACAGCCTTGCGACCTTAGAGGCTACATTTCCAGAGCAAGACATAGAAAATAGGGCCAGGGAGAAGACCCTCTGAACTTAGATCAAAATTTAGTTCTACTAAATGATGCAATTTTATTGACATTCTGACTCCCAGACTCTATCCCTAATATCCTATGCTCTTTCCCATCCCGGCTGAGTTCACCGTAAGTGCTCTCTAATTTATTAGCTTTCTTACTTACTAGACTCTAGCCTGGGCACTTTTGATCAGTTCTGTCTAGGCATTGCCTTTTCCATAGTGAGACACAACTCTGATCAAAAGAGTGTAAGCTAGGTAACCTTGAAATTAAGAGTCCTATTTCCTAGGCTGAAATACTTATCTGCCAAAAATAGAGGGATGGAAAGCATCAGTTGGGGATATAATGGCACATGGAAAGGTGAGTCATGGGCCAGAGACTGTGAGCAGGGCTGCTTGCCTGGAGTGAAGAACATGAATTGCAGTGGAAATAACAATAAAAGCAGTATGACTGAGAGAGCAATGTGTGTGAAGTTATGAAGCAATTGATTGAGGGCTACAAACTAGAAATTTGATCCATATCAGAACAGGATAAGAATCTTAATAAAATCCAAATTAAAAAAACAACAACACTCAACTGAAGTTCGTTGAGGG
>JAKSZT010050906.1:2104-13241 GCA_026826555.1 Tolypeutes matacus | reverse complement strand
CCCTCAACGAACTTCAGTTGAGTGTTGTTGTTTTTTTAATTTGGATTTTATTAAGATTCTTATCCTGTTCTGATATGGATCAAATTTCTAGTTTGCAGCCCTCAATCAATTGCTTCATAACTTCACACACATTGCTCTCTCAGTCATACTGCTTTTATTGTTATTTCCACTGCAATTCACGTTCTTCACTCCAGGCAAGCAGCCCTGCTCACAGTCTCTGGCCCATGACTCACCTTTCCATGTGCCATTATATCCCCAACTGATGCTTTCCATCCCTCTATTTTTGGCAGATAAGTATTTCAGCCTAGGAAATAGGACTATTAATTTCAAGGTTACCTAGCTTACACTCTTTTGATCAGAGTTGTGTCTCACTATGGAAAAGGCAGTGCCTAGACAGAACTGATCAAAAGTGCCCAGGCTAAGAGTCTAGTAAGTAAGAAGGCTAATAAATTATAGAGCACTTACGGTGAACTCAGCCAGGATGGGAAAGAGCATAGGATATTAGGGATAGAGTCTGGGAGTCAGAATGTCAATAAAATTGTATCATTTAGTAGAACTAAATTTTGATCTAAGTTCAGAGGGTCTTCTCCCTGGCCCTATTTTCTATGTCTTGCTCTGGAAATGTAGCCTCTAAGGTCGCAAGGCTGTTTGAAGCTTCCTGGTCCAACCTGCTCTTGATTAAGGCTGGGGCTGAAATGCCTGGATTTTCTCATTAATCCCAGCTTCATATACATAAACACTTCTCCATGGCCCAGTAGGAATGCCAGAGGAGGTGCTAAGAGTAGCCAGCCTCCTTTGAGAGCACCAAGATGGAGGCTGACTGTGTACAGTGGAAAATTTAGGAAAGTCAGCCCTCCACAACCGACTGTTAGCATCAGCATGTGTTTGGTCCCCACTTTGGAGCACTTCCATAGTGGCCTAGGAGGAAAGGAGTCACTGACTTTATTCTTAACTGAACCAAGACCACAAGTATGCTGAAGTTGATTTATTCATCTGTTTAATAAATGGATTACTTCTAATAATTTTGTGTCCTCTCCAATTTTACACTCCTTTTTAAAATTGAGAGATTGTGTATATGTGTTTGTGTATATGTTGATAAGTTAACCACTCTAAATCCATAGAGAACAACTATCTTGCTGTCTGGTGTTCTTTCATCACTGTTGCGGCAATTTTTAAAAGGAGGGGGTGATAAATTTCTTATAAACAGATTTTCTTAGGTTTCAGAGTTCATTCAGGAAGCCTCTTTTGAGCATTTAGAAAGAAACTTTTCAAAGATTTGTAATCTTTCACTTCTGCTTTGTCTATTCCATCTCTTGCTGTTTCTTGGAATGTTTCATTTTGTCTCTGACCTTACTACTATCACTTTTTCACAATTGATTTGTAACACCTCAAAGAATCATTAATATTATGGCTCCTAATCAAGTATTATATCAAATAAGATAATTCTAACTTTTGAAGGTTTACTTTTATATACATATGTACTAATGCATGTTGTCAAAGAGGAATTTGTCTTTTCAGCCAGTCTCATTTGCACCACATCTCTAGAGATGTGAACAAATCATACTATTAAAATGGCCCCACCTCAGTAATTTATAAGCCACATTAGTGGAGGTAGATGAAAGCATTGGCATGTGTTAAAGCGACCAAGAAAAAGGGGTGAAGTCATTTAATACTCCATCTATAACTTGGTTGAGGATTTGAATAGTCAATAGGACCTTTCATCACAACCAGAAGTAGTAGTAAAATCACTTTTTTGGTGGAGGAAATGACAGAATTTAGTAATATTTGTTACTTCAGTATTTGGAATCAGTCCAGTCCACGTTTTGAAAGCACAAGCTCAGAAAGACAGGCCTTCAAGAGAAATCCTCAAGTGTTGTTTGAAGAGCTGAGAGGATTGGTGAGACTTGCTTGCCCTCTTCCTGTCACTGCTGTCTTAAGGTGTGTGTGTATGCTGGATTGGGTATTGAAAGTGAATGTAGCAAAATGCCTCGTTTTCAGTGCCATTTACTAATCTTTGTCAAGTGCCAAGCCTCTTGGCTGGAAATAGCCTTCCTCGTTGGTCAGCATGTAACACTACAGGAATGGGCCTGTCAGAATTCAAGTACAGTGTAATTAACATTGACTTTAAAACCCAGGTCCTGCCATAATTATCAGTAAATTTTAAAATACATTATATAAGACTTTGTGTAGAGCACAGTAGTTTGCTTCTAGTTCCTAGAGCATAAAAAGTAATAAAAACAAAAATTGAAATACTTTTTACCTTAAATTTGTGGAGAGCTTTATGTTTTGTAAAATATCCATACATACATCCATTTGATCCATACCATCACCCTATAAAGTAGAAAGGGCAGATAACCCTAAGCAAATTTGAAGACAATATGGCTTTTGACATCTTTCATCCCAGTGTGGTATCACATAAACTGATCACTTGCTGCTTGTTTTAGTTAGGCCACTAAGGCAAAAAGATTCCCTTATTTCCATATACTTGATTGTTCTATATATTTCCATCCTAAAAGTGCACAGTATCAAAGAAGTTGGTATTCCCGCATAGAAAAGGATCTTTAGAATAAAGTTCCTTGAAAGAAAAGAAGATAACTATTTTGCACATCATGATATTTCCATATCAAGCACAATGCCTGAAACATTGTAAGTTTTCAAGACATGTTTAATAGATGAATGAGTGATGATATAACCCCATCACACAAGTTAAGAAACTGAGATCCAGAAGTGTCTTACTTAAAATTGGTTAGTTTATTTAACAAGTATTGTTGAGTATCTACTGTATACTATTCACAAGTGCAAGGGATAGAACAGTGTACAAGACACAAGAATCCTGGCTTATTAGCCATAAAATTTAATGGGACGAGACAATAAATAATTTTAGTGTGTTAAGTGGTATGATAGAAATTAATAAGGTGATATGATTTTAGGTAAAATGATCAAATGAAGCTTTATTGAGGAAGTGACTATTTAGCTAAGACTTTAATGATGACAAGGAACCAGCCATGCAAAGAGCTAGGGAACAATAAGTTCCCTAAGGCCATAAGAATAGCAAATGCAAAGGCCCTGAGGTAGGAAAGAGTTTGCCTTGTTCAAGTAACTGGTTGGAAGCTAATATTGGCAGGAACATAGTAATTTAGGGACAGGGTAGCCAGAGGACATATCATATAAGGCATTAGAGACCTAGTAAAGAGTATAAATTTTATTCTGAATTCAGAGGGAAGCCATTGAATGATTTAAGCAGGAAAGTGGCATGATTTTATTTTATTTTTTTTCCCCAAAGATCACTCTAGCTGCTTGTTTTAATTAGGCCACTAAGGCAATATACCAGAAATGTGTTGGCTTTTATAATTAGGTTAAAAGCTTACAGTTCTGAAGCTGTGAAAGTGTCCAAATCAAGGCATCAACAAGAAATGCTCTCTCACCCAGTTGCAGCTGTGGGTGATCAGGCACATTGTGGCATCATCTAAAGATGCCTTCTCTCCAAGCTCAGCTGTGGGCATTCAAGCACATGGCAGGGCAAAATGCTGGTCTGCTCTACTCTCCCCTCTCCTCTGAGCCTCTTCTCTTCAGCTTCGAGCTGTTCTGTGGGCCTAGCCTTTCAGGAACCTCTTTCCATGCCTCTATGCCCCACTGACTCCAGCGTCCAGCCTCCAGGACCTCTCCTGTCTCCAAAGGCTTTTTTTCTGTGTGTGAGACTTTTTAGCCCTTCATTTATAAAGGTCTCCAATAAGAGGATTAGAACCCACCCTGAATGAGCTGGGTCACATGTTAAGATCCTACTTACCAAAAGATCCTACTTACAATGTATCCATACCCACAGTAATGGATTAACTTTAAGAACATACTTTTCTGGGGTTCATACAGCTTCAAACTATCACACTGCTCTGTGGAGAATGGGTTATTGGGAACAAGACTAGCAGCAAAGTTATTAGTTAGAAGACTTATTTCAGAAGATTAGAAGAGCGTTGAAGGTGGCTTAGACCAAGATGGTAGAGATCGAGATGGAAAGAAGTGAGCTTTGAAATATATTATGGGAGGTAATCACTGTGAGAACTTCCTATAGATTGAATGAGGGTGAGGGAATAAAGCATTCAAGGACAACTCCTAGATTTTGTGCTCGAGCAACTGGATGGATCATAGTGCCCTTCAGTGAGATGAGGAGGGGGCCAGGAGATGGGAGTGGGGGAAACAAAAATTCTGTTTTGGAAATGTTAAGTTTGAGGG
The DNA here is from genome assembly GCA_026826555.1 of Tolypeutes matacus. Taxonomy (NCBI): domain Eukaryota; kingdom Metazoa; phylum Chordata; class Mammalia; order Cingulata; family Chlamyphoridae; genus Tolypeutes; species Tolypeutes matacus. Next base: position 9,014 of record JAKSZT010050906.1, on the reverse strand, counting down.
TGGGAGAAACAAAAATTCTCCTTTGGAAATGTTACGTTTGAGTTGCCTTTTAGAAATCCAGGAATAGCCATCAAGTAGGCAACAGGATATATAGACCTGGAGCTCAAGGTTGGGAGGTTAGTACTGGGGATACAAATTTGGTTGTCATCAACATAAAAATATTTAAAGTAATGGAAGCAGATGCGATCCATCAGGAAAAACTGATGAGATCACTCAGGTGAGAATTTAGAGCTAAAGAGAGGCAGACAGACAGACACACGCATACAGAGATGCACACATGTATGTGCACACATACACTGGGTTTTAGACCTGGAAAATCACATTTAGAAGTTGGATAGAGGAGGAAGAACCGGCAGAGACTGAGAGGAATAGCCTATTGGGCAGGAAGAAAACAGGGAGACAGTAATATTTTGGAAACTAAGAGTAGTAAATTTCTGGAAAGGAGGAGTAATCAACCATGTTAAATCCTACTGTAAGATAAAGGCTGGAGCATCCAATGGACTTGACAACATACAAGTCGTTGATATAAGCAGTTGCTGTGGAGCAGTAGGCATGTGAAAGAGTGAATAGGAAGTAAGGAAGTAATGACCTATTGTGTGTAGACATCTCTTCTTAGATGCTTTCTATGATGTAAGATAGATAAAATGGTTCAAAACTGGAGAAGATTGGGTGGGATTAAGGAAAGTTGTTGTTTGTTTTTTGGGAATGTTTACATGCTGATAAGAGTGATCAAATATAGAGAAATTGCTGATGCAAGAGAAAGAAGGGATACTTGAAGGAGTAAAATCTTTGAGAGGAGGAATAATTGAATGTGTTCAACCAAGAGAGTGAAAAGACTCTCTCAACAATATTTAACAAATATTTCTAGAACACTTTACTATGTACTAAGTGCTGAGGATAAAGCAGTGAACAAAAGAGACAAGTCTTTACCCTGTGGAATTTATTTTTTCCCAGTAGCAGATAGGGGGTAAACAGACAATTGATATATAATATTTCAGATGGCAATAATCACTACAAAGAAAAATAGATTAAGGATAGTTGTTAGTGCCAGAGGTAGGGGCTATTTTACATAAGTTAGTCAGCTAAGTCCTCAATAGTTCAGTGACTTTTTAAAAAGTAAGAGAGTGAGTCGTGTATATATACGAGGGAAAAAGCAACCAGGCTGAGGAAACAGTAAGTGCCAAAGGCCTGAGGTGAGATTGTGTTTGAGGAACAGCAAGGAGATCAGTGTGGCTTGAATGGAATAAGAGTGATAGTAGGAAGACATGCACTCAGCAATGTAGCTGGAAGCCCAGTCATGTAGGGTATTTTAGTCCATTCCAAGAATTTAGGCAATCTGAGAAAGGAAGCCAGTGGGTGGTTTTGAACAAAGAAGTCCATAATCTGACTTACTGTTTTTAAGTATCATTCTGGCTGCTATGGGCAAAAGAGCTTGTAGTGATGTTACAAGGGAGAAAGCTAGCTGAGAGACAAGTTAAAAGGGACTATTGAAATAATCCAGATGAATGTATAGTGTTTTGAACCAGAGTGATGGTGGTAGAGAGAGTTAGAAGTGGTTGGTTATGGGTATATTTGTAGATAGGGCTGAGGATTGATGATAGCATGAATGTGGGGTGTGAAAGAAAAAGAGCATCAAGGATGACTCCAAGATTTTTGGTGTAAGCAACTAGAAGAGTAGAGTTGCCAACTTTTTGCCACACACAAGATGAAACATTTTAAAGAATGGGAAGATTAGTTATGTGGCTAGTTGGTCGCAGAGCTGAAATATAAACTGAGATATCCTAAATCTAAGTTCTCTGTATTGTACAATCTTCATTACATCATAGCAGATTTAAGGTCTTCTCCTAACCTTTGTTTTTTGTTTTGTTTTTAAATGTTTCATGTATTCTGGTGTTGTGTGCTTTCTGCACATGCTGGTACAGTATTCTGTATATGTCCATTGAGTCAGATTTTTATTCTAATCTTTTGTTTTTGTTTTTTGTTTGTTTTTAGGAGGTCCCGGGGATTGAACCTGGGACCTCATGCAGAGGAAGAAGGTACTCAAACCACTGAGCTATACCGGCTCCCCATAATCTTCTGTATCGTGACTGAATTTTTTTGTCTCCTTGTTTTATCAATTACTGAGAGAAGCATGCTGAAAATCTCCCACTATGTAAGTGGATTTATTTCTCCTTGTATTTCTGTCCATTTTTATTTTCTGTATTTTGAGGTTATATTATTAGATGAATACAGTTTAGAATTGTTATAGCTTCCTGGTGTAATGAAACTTTTATCATTATGTAGTGACTATCTTACAAAGCTTAAAAAACTTTTAAGGAAAACTTTTTCCCTTTAAGCAAGCAAGTATAACGAAATTAAATAATTTTCTTTGAGGGTTGCTAGTGCTGAGCCTTCAATAGATTTTCTCATCTGAATAGTTCCACATGTACATATCAATGTATACAATCTGAGTATCAGAGGCTTCTTTTTCTCCTAGAGCATCAGTTCTTAAAGTGTGGTCACCACCATGAGACTGATAGCTTCTCAAACCATAAAGACTTTTTTAAATAAGGTCTGTAGTGTTATTAACAAATGCAGTTTTTAAAAATATTCTGTAATGGAATGTGTCAAAATTGGAAAATCTGTATAATCCAGTGATCCAGTATTTTCCAAAGGAACAGTATGTGATGTTACACAGTCATGGATAGTAAAAGATCCTTTCAAAATGCAAAAAAATTTTAATGTAACAGTGTGAAAAGTTTATTGATATGGCTTCAGATTCTACATTATTACTAACCTTTAACAAAATTCTACTTGTTGAGTTTGGGAGTAGTACCAAGGAAGAATATCTACAGTTGTCTGGAAGGACTATTGAAGTGTACTCCTTTTTCCATCTACATATCTGTGTGATGCTGGATTTTCTTAGAAAAAAACATGTAGTAACAAATTGAATACAGGAACAATTATGAAAATCTAGCTGTCTTCTCTTAAGCCAGACAGACTTGCAAAAATGTGAAACAATGCCACTTATCTCACAAAATTTCTTTTTTGGGAAATATACTTGTTTTTCATTAGCAGTATTATTTATATTAACAAGTAATAGATTTTCATTGTTATTTTAAATGAATTAATAAATATTTAAAATGTTTCTCAATTTTAATTTCTAAAGTGGTAAAAATAAGACCACATAAACTAAAGCTCTTTGGGATTCTCAATAATTTTAGGCATAAAATTGGATCTTGAGACCAAAAAGTTTGAGAAGTACTGTCTTAGAGAATGTGGCCATTCAGATTTCCTATTGAAACACCATAATTTACTCATAGTGTGATAAACCAAGACACATGTGTCAATTCCAAAAATGTGGAAATATATGAGACTTAACTAATTTGAATTCCGGTAATGCTACGTAGTGCAAGTCATAAAGCTAGCAGCTATCAGTGGATTCTACCCTGTTGTTTTGGGGTTTTCTCAAGCCAGGCCTCCTCTCCTTTCCTGAAAGCTCAGGGAAGTAAGAGTAATAAATACCTTGAGGGTATAGTTTACAAATAATAATGATGCTATACATTTGTATTAAATGTAATGGCTTTGGTTTTACTTTTATTTCTGTATCTCGTTTCATACTAAGTACATGCTCAATTCTGTAAAGTGTGTTGGCCAAGTCTGTCTTAGAGATAAGAAATTGAGCGGCTGCTATACTAACTTACCAAGGGTGACAGAACTTTTAAGTGGCAAATAGAATTCAAGACCAAAACTTCTGAAGGTCAAATTCAGCTATATTTCACTAACATTCTTTTTTATTATTATTTGGACCTCATTACCATCCTATGAGGTAGATAGAACATAGACAAATATCCTCATTTTACAGACAAGAACCCTGATATCATGAGTTAAGTAGCAGAACTAGGCTTAGAATGTGGGGACTTCTTGTCCTTTCTCTCTGTCACATAACACCTTCCCCCACCAAACCTAGGCAGCCATCAGTCTACTTTATGTCTCTATGGATTTGCCTGTTCTGGACATTTCATATAAATGTAGCATGTATAAGTACTTTATTCCTTTCTGTTGCCAAATAATTTTCCATTTATGGATATGCCACATTTTATTTATCCATTCATCAGTTGATGAACATTTGGATTGTTTCCCCTTTGGGGCTATTATTAATAATGCTGCTTTAAGCCTTTGTATATGAGTTTTTAGGGAGACTTATGTTTGCATTTTTCTTGGATATATACTTAGGAGTGGAATCGTTGGGTCATGTGGTAACTCTGCTTAATATTGTGAGGAATTGCAATACTGATTTCTAAAGCAGCTGTATCATTTTACATTCTCACCAGCAACATGTAAAGGTTCCATTTTCTCTGCATTCTCACCCAACACTTGTTATTTTCTGTCTTTTTTATTAAAACCATCCTAGTAAGTGTGAAGTAGTATCTCCATGTGGTTTTGATTTACATTTCCCTATTGGCTAATGATGCTGAGCATTTCTTCATGTGCTTGTTGGCTATTTGTATATCTTCTTCAGAGAACTGTGTATTTGATCCTTTGCTTAGTTCTAAATTTGGTTGTCTTTATTATTGAGTTATAAGTATTCCTCATATTCTGATTACAAGTTCCTTCTCAGATATATTATATTTTGCTCGTTTATCATTTTAAAAAGAAAGAAAAGACAGTTATCCTCTCTAACAGATGCTCAGTTATCTGTGGTTAGACTCAAATCATAGTTCTATATTTAGAACAATAGCTTTGTAGATAATTGTCTAAGTTGTCTATTTAAAACATGTGTATATGTATTGTAAACTCAGACTAGCACATCACATTTTAATCTGGGTAGTAAACTGGTAGGAATGAAATTTTGTCGTCTATGGATTCCAAGAATGTGGAATCCTCATTGTTATTGATACCATCAATAATTAGAAATTTGGGGCTTCTATTCCATTTCTATTAAATTGCTAGTACCTTGGGCAAGTAGTTTTTTTCTACTGGGCCTTAGTTGTCTCATCCAAAGAGTAAAGGGGTTGAACTTTATGCACTCTGAGGTCTATATCAGCCCCAGTATTCTTTGAATCTGTGCTTTTTTAACATTGCCATTCATATTTCAGTGTGTTCATTGCTTTTTTCCTAATCCTTTATCAAGTTTTTTTTTATTCACCACAACATAAACAAAAAGATTTTTAAGATTCTCTGAAATAGAACTTTAAAACAGTATGCAATATCTTGGTGATTTTGTTTATAAAAGATATTCATATTTATGGAGTAACATACCATATAAATAACCGGGTCATGTAAGTCTAATACAGTATGGATTTGTAATAATAATAATACCACTTTACATTTATGTAACACTTTATAGTTGTCAAAGAGCTTTCATAAAAAGCTTATACACCAATCCTCTCAGTTTCTTCTCTGAATAGATTTAATAAGCCCCTTTGATTAAATAATTCTTGTTGGGAACTCTGTCATAAAAGATATTTATCATAACTGAAAATAACTGTATATGGGTGGATTAAATGGAGGAACATCCACAGCCATTAAAATTTTTATGAAGATAATAGTTTACCTTTGTAATTAGTGGAGAAAGGAGGGCATGAAATTGAATACTATGATTTCAATTTAATAACATAAAAATTTTAAAGACACCAAACAAACGATTTACCCTGTGCCCTCAGGGGAAAAATACTGATAGAATGTATGCCAAAATTTATGTGTTTGTTTTCTGGGATTTTGGATAATCTTTCTACTTATCTTTTTATTCCTGATTTTCTTTATTTAGTGCATATAGGTTACATAATAAAATGTCTGTACATATATGAAATCATTATAGTTTTTTCACATGAAAACTGAGGCCCAGAGAAGTTTCTTGACAAAATGGCACAAATATTTAGTGGTGATCCTGGGGCTAGAAACCAGGCTTCTAATTTCCAATTATAGGATATGTCAGCAAATGTAAAGATTTCTGTTTTAATTAAAGAGGTTGCTTAGTGCTTTGCTACATTTTTTTCCTTGATAGTGTGCACTTCCCTAAAATTCATTAGTTCATAGTAAAATGAACAAAATCAGCATTATTTTTTCATACTTTCTAAAATATATCGCACTATTGCCTCTGACTTAGTAGGTTTTAGATTGTTATAATGTGATTAGAAACACAAGCACAATTTCTGGTTCATTGTTGCCACTTGATAACTGTGGCATTGTGTAAGAAATTTCTCTAAGCTTCAATTTGCTTATTTATAAAATGGGACAGTAATGCCTACTTTCATGAGCTTTTTGAGAAGATTAAATGAAAAATATCCTAAGTGCTTAGAGAACCTGGCATAGAGTAAGGTCCCCCATAAAAAGAATAGTCAAAACGTATTGAGTGCTTATGGAGTATTAGATACTGTTTTGAGGGATTTCTATGCATTATCTCATTTAATCCTCCCAATATATCTAAGGTAGTAGCTAGCAGTGGTTATTAATATGGTAATATATAATATTACAAATAATGTAGTTGCTAACTTGTTCTAAACTGATCTAAAACATTTCTGTCATCCCACTGTGTTCACATGTATAGATAATAGTTGTATACCATTATTTCCAGACTGCCTTGCAAGGCAGCTTAGTGTTTTAGGAAGAACCCTAGCATAGGGTTCAGCTACAAAATTGCCTCGAATTATTTGGTTCTCTAATTCATTGTGCCTCTTATTCATTGTGATATCAGGTAAATATCTTAATCTCTCTAAGCCCTAGGTCCTTTGTCTAAAATAAAGAAGTTAAAGTAATTAACCTCTTCATTTCCATCTAGCAGTAATATTCTATGATTACTCCCAACAAACCACACACAGCTCTTGTTTTGAGCACATACATGATAAAAATACAATAAATTGGATACTGTTAAAGTAGAAGTTATGGGAGTATAAATTGATACATTTATTTTAGAAAATAATTTGGCATT
>JAKSZT010050901.1:0-10653 GCA_026826555.1 Tolypeutes matacus | reverse complement strand
AACCAGGAGGTCCCTAAGTTTGAACTGAGAATTCAAAAAACATTATTCTTATAGGGACATGTTGGTGCAGTGTGGCATGTTTATTAAATGATACTCTGTGCAGTGTGGCCTTAGCATTGTGTTTATTTTGGTGTAGTGTACATCACGGTACATTAGACTGTGAAGCATCAAGGTTCTATATAGACTGAGACTTAGTCAATCTTTTCTCAGAGGTCCACGTTTTCATCCTCTCGTCTCTGTGAACATTTTCAGTTTGATACAACCTCCATGTTCTCTTCCTTAGTCAGATCTAACTGGGTGACACTTTAAAAGTACTCCACCATGCTACATCAATACGCCTGGGAAAAGGCCACCTGAAGGATTTTTATCTTAAGGAAATACAGGGATGAACTAACTCTACCTACCTGAACTTTAAAGATTTGCACACATTCAAATTAGTAATCATAGCTTTTCCTCATCTTAGAATGTAAAAACAGGGCTAGAGGTGACTTCTTACTGATCATCTCCTGAAAATTCCTGCCTCCAAAGATCCCAGGAATTCCTTCCTTAGATCACACAATACTGACTTCTCCTTGATGTACTTGTGACTTCAGCCCCCATGAAATCCTATCTTCTTTTATGATCAATTTCCTTAATTACTGTTTTTTTTTTTTAATTTTATTTTTGTGAGTTAAATAAACCCACTCTTCATATATTAATGAATAATCTACTTTAAGTGAGATGTACATTCTTCACCTTAGTTCCATTAATATGACTCTGGCAGTGTCATTGACTTCTGTCCCCCATAGAATATCTTTGGAGAATGGGGACCCAGGGTGCTGAATTGAAAATAAGATATGGCAGTAAAAATATGGGAAGTATATTGGCTTCATAACCCACAACTAAGGAATGGCTGACTGTACAGAAGGAAATTTGTTTTAAATCCTGGGCATTTAACTTTAATAGCAAGAAGAAAGATCATTCACTAACAGGTAGAATATATGGGCAACTTCCCAGCCTGTCTCCTCTTTCATTCTTACCTGATTGTTCAGATAAACAGGCAAGGACACTTTTTTAGGGTTATACTCCTAGGGATTATAAATAATAGAAAAATATTTGAATTGGTAATTCACGTTGGGATCTCAGCATAGGTTCTACATCTTCCAAACGTATGCCTAACTTTCTGAAATTCTGCATGCGTTTTTATGAGCCAAAGATCTCTAGCCATGAAAATCCAGAGAGCATACGTCCTCTGGGTGTTGAGGAGAACTGTTGTAACAATAAACAGGGTAAATTTTCTTTCCTGCAATGAGAGGAAGTAGCTTTGGGGAATTGCTATCTTAAACTCCATTTTTCCCTTCTTCTTATCTTCTCCAATTCCCAAAAATTATGTAGCGGTCCTGCTTATGAGCTTTTGAATTTTAGATTTTCTATTTACATATCTAGCCCTTTTAGAGATTCACTTACTTATGCTGTGAGATAATCAGCCAGAATTGGCTCTACTTTGTCTCTGTGGAGTCAGACAAACTACCTGTTCTTTATGTGGGATGCCACTCTTAAATGTTTCAACTCCTCATAAATACACTATGTTTCTCCACTTACCATTTTGTTCCAGTACTCTTCTGTTTCTGTGCCAGTAACAGTGTATTTTAATTAACCTGACTTCCTTTTTAGTCTTAATGTCTTGTAGTTTGGTCTGACCTTTATTATTCTTCTGTAAAAATGCTTTGAGGAGATGTCGTAGGTCATTTCCTAAGGAGTTTCATTTTAAACATATTTTTTCCCCCCACATAGGAAGGACCTAACAGAAGGGGGTGGGTTAAAATTGAGTCCCTAGGGTAAATCTAGAATGCTGGAAGAAAAAAGAAATGAGTGAAAAGATGTCTACCCACAAACAGAGGGAGATAATAAAGAAGTTCTATTGTAGCCTAAACTGTGATTTTTTTTCAAAGGTGAAATTGTTGCCCTGAGCTTCAGGGTGCTTCTATTTGCATTTATACCAATTGAGAACTCTCAAAACAAGATTTACCATAAAAATTGATCAGGGTGGTTATATCTCTAGAGCAAGTAGCTGAAGTAAATGTTTCTGATGGTACACATCCGGATGTATCATGAAGAATACTTTACAACCAGTGTAAGGGAATAACTTATTTAATAATTATCCTTTTAATCCCCTAACTGAACTAAAACAAAACTGTTCCTGGATCATATAATAATGTGTTGAATTTAGAGAATTTTTCATGTGATTTTTGCTTTTCATTAGTGTTTCTACACAAATGGTTGTCTGTTTACTTCAAGACTTTACATAGCAACAAACTTATCAACAACTTTCTGTTGGAATTGATAGCCTTTAGGTCACTTGTGGAGTCTGCAAGTAGAGAATTTCTTTTTTTTTTTATTTTTTTTATCTTTTAAAAGGTACTTAGATTACATAAATGTTACACAAAAAATATAGGGATTCTCATATGCCCCACCTCCCAAACCTTCCAGAACCTCCCATATAAACTTTCTTCATTAGTGTGGCACAGTCATTGCAATGGATAAACACATGATGGGGCTTTGCCATTAAGCATGGACCATAGTTCACATTGTAGACCACACTCTCTGCCACACAGTTCTGCATGTTATATGATGATATAAAATGGCCTATATCTGTCATTGCAGTGACACTCAGGACAATTACCAAGTCCTACAGCCCCCGTATTACATCTACCTTTCCTTCTCCCTGCCTCCAGAGCCTCCAGTGGCCACTGGCTCCACATCAATGTTGTAATTTCTTCCATTGCTTGAATCACAATATGTCTGTAGTAGAATATCAGTAAGTCCACTCTAGTCCACAGCTCTTCCCCCAATCCTGAGGATTCTTGTATGGTGATGTCCACTCCACCTCCAATTGAGAGGGGGCTTATATCCCATGGGGAAGATGGATGGGTCTATCCTGTCTGCAGCTGCAGACTCTCCATTCCCTGGGATGGCCATTGTCCATAATCATCTCCTTGCCAGTTGTCCTCGCTGAGATCAATGAGCTGTAGAGTAGGAGTTGCAGCTCCACCAAAGTTCCAGGCCCAGCTGGCACATGGGCAGCCCAAAAACTCAAGTCTCTGGATGTACACCTACAAACTCCAGCACCAAGTATAGGTTTGAATAGAAGGGACAGATGAGCCATGTGCCGGGAAGACGTAGTTGAGTCTAACTCTGTCACTCTCAGGAGCACAAACTCCAAAGTAGGGCCCTCTGGAAAGTTACCAAACTCCGGAGCCATCTGCCCTGACCATAGGACCTGGGTGTTTCCAAAGCCCTCAGGAGCCCCACTATTTGGGGGTGATATCCACTTTGGAAGTCTATGAAATCCTACTGAGATATGTGTGTTACCTCTGGGATGACATCCCAACTCACTTTGAAGTCTCTTAGTCATATAAACTCATTTGTCGTTACCTTTCCCCCCTTTTATTTGAGGTCTTTTTTTCCAGTTGCATTGCCAGTTGGTGCTTGGTAGCAATCCGTCGGTGCCAGGGAAGCTCATCCCTGGGAGTCATGTCCCATGCTGGGAGGGAGGTAATGCATTAATAAGCTGAGTTTGGCTTAGAGGCCACATTTGAGCAACAAGGAAGCTCTCAGGAGGCAACACTTAGGTACCCCATAACAATAGGCTAAGTTTCAATTTCAAGAGCAAAGACACATAAGCCTAGTCATCAATATCAAGGGCCCATCAGTGGATCATCCTCCTCCTCCAGACACTGCCCTTGCACTTGGGGGACTGTTGCTGCTCCCTTAGAGAATGTGGCAGAATTCTACAGGATGGGAATTCAGTATTCTCTCATTTATTGGGTGATTCTCCACCCACTGAGACAGTGGCCCATGAACATTTGAACATTTTAATATACCTTATATGAATGCTCAAGTGAACTTCCTCCCATGCATCTTCCATCCCTGACATCCCACACCAACAATCCTCCCCCACCCCAGTTTTAACCCTTCTGTGATCCAAAGCTTCTTCAAAGATGAAGCCATTACAATAGCTGTGTACAATTAATTAGAAAATGAAATAATAAGTTTAAATGTAAGAGATAAAATACACAAAAATTTTAAAAAACTAAAAATAAAATGAAAAGATTGGGATATTAAAAAAATGAGAAACAGAAAAAAATTTTTTTTTGATATTTTGCCTTTCATCACTGTAATATCTGGTGTCCAGTCTACCGTGGCACCTCCCCCTTCTCATTCCCCAGTGTCTCACTATTTTTCATTTTGTTTTCAAAGAAGTTTTAGGTCACAGCAAAGTCACACACAGGAGACTTGTATACCCAACATCCTCCCCTTTTCCTCCCTCCCATATAGTCATTATAACATATCAGTCATTATAACTGGTATACAAATAGTGAAACATAGCTATTAAATATTGTCAATGGTTTTACAATATTGTTTACATTTTAGACTGTACACTTTTATAAATTTTGATGATATTTACCATGTCCTGTGTCCATCACTGTAAGGTAATGCAGAACACTTCCACTGACCACTGAATTACCCCATTTGATCTATTCTATTCCTTCCTCCCCATCCTCCCAGGGCCCATGGTGACCTCCTGGCTTGACTCGTTGGATGACAAGATTCATAGTTACATGCAACAAGAGTGAGGTCTTGACACACTGGTTTTTCCTCCCCTGTTAGGAACCACCCTTGCTCTCAAGAAACTCCCACCTGTCTATTTCTGTACAAATCAGTCCTCTTGAAGATGGGAGTCCAACTCCTTGCTGCTCATTATGTGGGTCTCCACCCTCTGATACAACACATTATGACAGGATGAACACTCACACACTCCCTAGAAGCCTGCTCCAGGTGCACCCTGTCCTGAATGCCCCCCAACCAACACCCTAAACCAGTGACACTTTCTTGTCATATTGCCATTAGAGCATTCCCAACTCTGTACTTTCAACCTCATACCTGCAAATCCCTAGTGTTCACCTGGTCCCTCCCCCCCCCCCCCCCCCCCCCCCAGCATGCTGGACCTTCTAACCCACCCTTCCCAATCTACCCACCTGTCAATCCTGTACCACCCAACCTGACAATATCACAACCTTCCTGTCCTATCCCTTCAATATGCAACTACACTCTATCACCTTACCATGGATTACGTCCATATGGGTGATGGCTCACAACTTTCTCTTCTCTATTTCTTATAAACCTATCTTCCAGACAATAGCTCTCTGAGACTGCTCATTTCCCTTAATTCATATCAGTGAGGTCATGTACTGTTCACCCTTCAATGCCTGGCTTGTTTCAGTCAACATAAGGTCTTCAAGATTCATCCATGTTATCCTGTGTTAGCACTTTATTCCTTATTACAGCTGAGTAATATTCATTCTATGTATGTACCACATTTTGTTTATCCATTCATCTGTTGATGGGCACCTGGGTTGATTCCAACTTTTGGCAATAGTGAACAATGCTGCTATGAACATTGGTGTGCATATATCTGTTTGTGTCTTTGCTTTCAATTCTTTTGGGTATATACCCAGCAGTGGAATTGCTGGGTCATATGGAAGTTCTATAGTTAGTTTTTTGAGGAACCACCAAACTGTCCTCCACAGTGGCTGGACCATTCTACATTCCCATGAGTGGTGGATGAGGGTTCCCATTCCTCCACATCCTCTTCAACACTTATAGTCTGCTGTTTTTTCAATAGCCACCATCCTAATGGGTGTAAGATGGTATCTCATTGTAGTTTTGATTTGCATTTCCATAATAGCCAGTGATGTCGAACATCTTTTCATGTGCTTTTTAGCCATTTGCATTTCTTCCTTGGAGAAGTGCCTTTTCAGGTCACTTGCCCACTTTTTAAATGTGTTGTCTTTTTATTTTCGAGGTGTAGGATTTCTTTGTATATGCAGGATATTAGTCTCCTATCATATATGTTTGCCAAATATTTTTTCCCATTGAGTAAGACTGTCTTTTTACTTTCTTCATAACGTCCTTTGAGGTGCAAAAGTTTTTAATTTTGAGGAGATCCCATTTATCTATTTTTTCTTTTGCTGCTTGTGCTTTGGGTGTGAAGTTCATGAAACCATTCCCTATTACAAGGTCTTGTAGATGCTTCCCTATATTATCTTACAAGGTCTTTATGGTCTTGGCTCTTATATTTAGATCTTTGATCCATCTTGAGTTAATTTTTTTTTTCATCATTATGAAGGAATCCTTTTTTTTTAAACAAAGCTATTTTATTGGTACATATTAACAAAGCATACAATTCATTCAATGTGTACATAATAGTATTTGGTATAATCTCATAGTTGTGCATTCATCATTTCAATCATTATTAGAGTATTTTCATTATTTCAACAATAATAGTAAACAAAAAATGACAAACAATAAACAAGAAAATTCCTCACCTCTCCATCTCTCTGTTTCCACTTCTTCTTCTTTATATATATATATATATATATAAATATATTTTAAGAGGTGCTTAGATTACCGAAAATACTACACAGAACCCCCTGGGATTCCCATGTTGCCCACCCCCACACCTCCCACCACCTCCCACACAAACATCTCCCACAGTGTGGCCCACCACCCTCAATGGACTTACACATCCTGGGGCCTTGCCACCAACCCTAGACCACAGTTCACATCGTAGACCACACTCTCTCCCACACAGTTCTGAGTTAATTTTTATATAAGGTGTAAGATGGTGTTCCTCTCTCATTGTTTTGGATATGGATATCCAGTTCTCCAAGCACCATTTGTTGAAGAGGCCATTCTCTCCCAACTGAGCAGGCTTGGTGGCCTTGTCAAATATTAGATGACTGTGTATGTGAGGAGCTATATCAGAACTCTCAAATGGGTTCCATTGGTTGGTATATCTATCCTTGTGCCAATGCCATGCAGTTTTGACCACTGTAGCTTTGTAGTATGTTTTAAAGTCAGGTAGTGTGATAACTCCAATTTCATTTATCTTTTTCAATATGTCCTAGGTGATTTGGGGCCTCTTACCTTTCCAAATAAATTTTGTAGTTAGTTTTTCTAATTCATTAAAAAATACTGTGTCGATTTTTTTATTGGGATTGCATTAAATCTGTGGATTAGTTTGTGTAGGATAGACTTCTGAATGATGTTTAGTCTTCCTATCCATGAACAGGGAATATTCCTCTATTTATTTAAGTGTTCTTTGATTTTCTTTAACAGTGTTGTGTAGTTTTCTGTATTATAAGTCCTTAACATCTTTAGTTAAATTTATTCCTAGGTATTTGATTCTTTTAGTTACTATTGCAAATGGTATTTTTTTTCTTGATTTCTTCCTCAGATTGCTTGTTATTGATGTACAGAAATGCTACTGATTTTTGAGCATTGTTCATATAGCCTGCGACTTTACTCAACTCATTTATAAGTTCTAGAAGCTTTGTTGTAGATTTCTCAGGGCTTTCTATGTATAGGAGCATGTCATCTGCAAATAGTGAAATTTTTACTTCTTCCTTTCCAATTTGGATGCCTTTGATATCACTTTCTTGCTTCAGTGCTCAAGCAAGAACCTCTAAGACATTGTTAAATAGGAGCAGTGATAGTGGGCATCCTTGTCTTGTTCCAGATCTTAGAGGGAAAGCTTTTAGAATTTCACCATTGAAGATAATGTTAGCTGTGGATTTTTCATATATATCCTTTATCATGTTCAGAAAGTTTCCTTCTATTTCTGTTTTTTGCAGTGTTTTTATCAGGAAAGGGTGCTGTATTTTGTTGAATGCTTTCCTGAATCTATAGAGATGATCATGTGATTTTTTTCTCTCAATCTGTTTATGTGGTGTATTACATTGATTGATTTTCTTATGTTGAACCATCCTTGCATACCCGGGATGAAATCCACTTGGTCATGGTGTATAATTCATTTGATGTGTTGTTGAATGTGATTAGCAAGTATTTTGTTGAGGATTTTAGCATCTAGGTTCATTAGAGAGATTGGTCTATAATTTTCTTTTCTTGCGTCATCTTTGTTTGTCTTTGGTATTAGGGTAATATTGGCATCATAGAATGAGTTAGGCAGTGTTCCTTCTACTTCTATTTTTTTGGAAGAGTTCAAGCAGGATTGGTGTTAGTTCTTTCTGGAATGTTTGGTAGAAGTCACCTGTGAAGCCGTCTGATCCTGGGCCTTCTTAGTTCATAGGCTTTTGATGACTGAGTCTATCTCTTGTAAAAACTTTTGCACCTTTACTTGTCTGTTGAGTTCATCAATTTTTTCTATTGTCAGTGTAGGCTGCTTGTGAGTAACTAGGAATTTGTCCATTCCCTCTAAATTATCATTCTTGTTGGCATATGATTTTTCAAACTATCCTCTTATGATACTCTATTTCTGTGGGGTCAGTGGTGATATCCCCTTCTTCATTTCTTATTTTGTGTATTTGCATCTTCCCTCCTTTTTTCTTAGTCTGGCTAAGGTTTTGTCAATTTTATTGTTCTTCTCGAAGAACCAGCTTCTGGTTTTGTTTATTTTTTCTAGTGCTTTCTTATTTTCTATTTCATTTAGTTCTGCTTTAATCTTTGTTATTTCCTTCTTTCTACTTCCTTTGGGGTTAGTTTATTGTTGCTTTTGTATTTAGACCAGGTGTGCAGTTAGGTCTTTGATTTTAGCTCTTTCTTCTTTTTTGATATATGCATTTATGTCTATGAATTTCCCTCTCAGTACAGCTTTTGCTGCATCCCATATGTTTTGATAGGTTGTGTTGTCATTTTCCTTAGTTTCAAGGTAGTTACTGACTTCTTTTGAGATTTCCTCCTTGACCCACTGTTTGTCTAAGAGTGTGTTGTTTAACTTCCTTATCTTTGTGCCTAATCTGGTACTCTGGCTCCTACTAATTTCCAGTTTCATTCCATTGTGGTCAAAGAAATTACTTTGTATAATCTCAATCTTTCTGGATTCATTGAGATTTTTTCTGGGGCCTAGCATGTAGTCTATCTTGGAGTATGATCCATATGAACTCAAGAGAATGTATATCCTGCTATATTTGGGTGTACTGTCCTGCTTATGTCTATTAGATACAGATCCTCTAATGTATTAATTAAAATCTTTCTTTATTGATTCTCTGTCGAGACGTTCTGTCTAATGGTGATAATGGTGTATTTAAGTCCCCCAGTATAATTGTAGAGGCATCTGTGTCTCCACTTAGTTTATCCAGTGTTTGCCTCATGTATTTTGAGGCACCCCTGTTAGGTGCATAAATGTTTATGCTTGTTCTTTCTTCTTGAAAGATTACCCCTTTCACTAATATATAGTGCCTGTCTTTGTCTTTTAAAA
The DNA here is from genome assembly GCA_026826555.1 of Tolypeutes matacus. Lineage (NCBI taxonomy): Eukaryota > Metazoa > Chordata > Mammalia > Cingulata > Chlamyphoridae > Tolypeutes > Tolypeutes matacus. The sequence continues at coordinate 1,394 of JAKSZT010050901.1, read as the reverse complement.
TAGTTTTGCATTTTAAAAGACAATGGATCATATTTCCTTTTCCATTCTGCCAATCTGTGTTTCTTGACTGGTGAGTCTAATTCATTAACATTCAGTATTATTACTCTCAAGGAATTACTTACGTTAGCCATATTTTCTTTGGGTTCATGTATTTTATATGTAGTTTTTATTTCTCTTTCTGTCTTTTTAATTGGTCTTACACTCTCCTCCAACTCTCTCTCTTTTATTTTTTTTTCAACCTGCAGAACTCCCTTTAGTATAACTTGAAGGGTAAGTTTCTTATTGGCATACTCTCTTAATTTCTGTTTATATGAGAATATTTTGAACTCTCCATTTTTTGAAAGCCAGCTGTCTTGATAGAGAATTCTTGGCTGGAAGGTTTTTTCTTTTAGTACCTTGGCTATGTCATACCATTGCCTTCTTGCTTCCATGGTTTCAGATGAGATATCAGCACTTAATCTTATTGATCTTCCCTTATATGTGATGGTTCTCTTTTCTTTTGCTGCCTTCAGTATTTTCTCTTTATCTTGAGCAGTGTCTTGAGCATTGGACTGTAGAGAATTTCTTTTGACATGATGATAATGTTCATGGAATTAAAAAATTTAGCACCCTTTGCTAAACTGGAATAAATCCATTGATTTTATTCTGGTTCTTAATACTGAGTCAGAAAATTTTATATATTCAATATGTTTATATTTGAAGTAGTAACAAATTAGGTGAAATGCCACATGTAATTATGTATCTTAATTTCTTATAAAAGTTTGTTTATTTTTAATCTTTAAACCTTAGTAACCTCATTTCGATCAGTTTTAGGATTAAAAAAAAATTGGAAGAATTTCCATACATCAAAACACAACTGAGGGGATATAAAGTCAACATAGGAGTGGGAGAATATATTTGCCATCTATCTATCAGTCTGACTGAGAATTTATAACTAGTGCTTAATAGAAGTAAATACTCTAATGTGACCCAACTACATGCCCCCTAAAGTGAAATACATAAAATGAAACAGTTGACTATCCACATCCCCATAATTGAATAATGTGTCCCATATTTTCAGTAATTAATTTAATCAATATGGAAAAAGAGTAAGGATGCAGTAAATGAATCTATAAGTAAACCAAGGAAACACAGACCAGGATGTAGCTCAAGTGGTTGAGCATCTGCTTTATATATATGAGGTCCCAGGTTCAATCCCTTGTACCTCCTAAAAACAAACAAATGAAAAAACCGCTCTCACTGGGGAGCAGATATAGATCAGTTGTTGAGTACCTGCTTCCCATGTATTAGGTCCTGGGTCCAATCTCTGGTACCTACTAAAAAAAAAATCAGAGTGATAATAATACTGATGAATTTGAGTGTATAAAATTAAAATGCCATTCTTGGCCCTTTTT
>JAKSZT010050900.1:0-10653 GCA_026826555.1 Tolypeutes matacus | reverse complement strand
AACCAGGAGGTCCCTAAGTTTGAACTGAGAATTCAAAAAACATTATTCTTATAGGGACATGTTGGTGCAGTGTGGCATGTTTATTAAATGATACTCTGTGCAGTGTGGCCTTAGCATTGTGTTTATTTTGGTGTAGTGTACATCACGGTACATTAGACTGTGAAGCATCAAGGTTCTATATAGACTGAGACTTAGTCAATCTTTTCTCAGAGGTCCACGTTTTCATCCTCTCGTCTCTGTGAACATTTTCAGTTTGATACAACCTCCATGTTCTCTTCCTTAGTCAGATCTAACTGGGTGACACTTTAAAAGTACTCCACCATGCTACATCAATACGCCTGGGAAAAGGCCACCTGAAGGATTTTTATCTTAAGGAAATACAGGGATGAACTAACTCTACCTACCTGAACTTTAAAGATTTGCACACATTCAAATTAGTAATCATAGCTTTTCCTCATCTTAGAATGTAAAAACAGGGCTAGAGGTGACTTCTTACTGATCATCTCCTGAAAATTCCTGCCTCCAAAGATCCCAGGAATTCCTTCCTTAGATCACACAATACTGACTTCTCCTTGATGTACTTGTGACTTCAGCCCCCATGAAATCCTATCTTCTTTTATGATCAATTTCCTTAATTACTGTTTTTTTTTTTTAATTTTATTTTTGTGAGTTAAATAAACCCACTCTTCATATATTAATGAATAATCTACTTTAAGTGAGATGTACATTCTTCACCTTAGTTCCATTAATATGACTCTGGCAGTGTCATTGACTTCTGTCCCCCATAGAATATCTTTGGAGAATGGGGACCCAGGGTGCTGAATTGAAAATAAGATATGGCAGTAAAAATATGGGAAGTATATTGGCTTCATAACCCACAACTAAGGAATGGCTGACTGTACAGAAGGAAATTTGTTTTAAATCCTGGGCATTTAACTTTAATAGCAAGAAGAAAGATCATTCACTAACAGGTAGAATATATGGGCAACTTCCCAGCCTGTCTCCTCTTTCATTCTTACCTGATTGTTCAGATAAACAGGCAAGGACACTTTTTTAGGGTTATACTCCTAGGGATTATAAATAATAGAAAAATATTTGAATTGGTAATTCACGTTGGGATCTCAGCATAGGTTCTACATCTTCCAAACGTATGCCTAACTTTCTGAAATTCTGCATGCGTTTTTATGAGCCAAAGATCTCTAGCCATGAAAATCCAGAGAGCATACGTCCTCTGGGTGTTGAGGAGAACTGTTGTAACAATAAACAGGGTAAATTTTCTTTCCTGCAATGAGAGGAAGTAGCTTTGGGGAATTGCTATCTTAAACTCCATTTTTCCCTTCTTCTTATCTTCTCCAATTCCCAAAAATTATGTAGCGGTCCTGCTTATGAGCTTTTGAATTTTAGATTTTCTATTTACATATCTAGCCCTTTTAGAGATTCACTTACTTATGCTGTGAGATAATCAGCCAGAATTGGCTCTACTTTGTCTCTGTGGAGTCAGACAAACTACCTGTTCTTTATGTGGGATGCCACTCTTAAATGTTTCAACTCCTCATAAATACACTATGTTTCTCCACTTACCATTTTGTTCCAGTACTCTTCTGTTTCTGTGCCAGTAACAGTGTATTTTAATTAACCTGACTTCCTTTTTAGTCTTAATGTCTTGTAGTTTGGTCTGACCTTTATTATTCTTCTGTAAAAATGCTTTGAGGAGATGTCGTAGGTCATTTCCTAAGGAGTTTCATTTTAAACATATTTTTTCCCCCCACATAGGAAGGACCTAACAGAAGGGGGTGGGTTAAAATTGAGTCCCTAGGGTAAATCTAGAATGCTGGAAGAAAAAAGAAATGAGTGAAAAGATGTCTACCCACAAACAGAGGGAGATAATAAAGAAGTTCTATTGTAGCCTAAACTGTGATTTTTTTTCAAAGGTGAAATTGTTGCCCTGAGCTTCAGGGTGCTTCTATTTGCATTTATACCAATTGAGAACTCTCAAAACAAGATTTACCATAAAAATTGATCAGGGTGGTTATATCTCTAGAGCAAGTAGCTGAAGTAAATGTTTCTGATGGTACACATCCGGATGTATCATGAAGAATACTTTACAACCAGTGTAAGGGAATAACTTATTTAATAATTATCCTTTTAATCCCCTAACTGAACTAAAACAAAACTGTTCCTGGATCATATAATAATGTGTTGAATTTAGAGAATTTTTCATGTGATTTTTGCTTTTCATTAGTGTTTCTACACAAATGGTTGTCTGTTTACTTCAAGACTTTACATAGCAACAAACTTATCAACAACTTTCTGTTGGAATTGATAGCCTTTAGGTCACTTGTGGAGTCTGCAAGTAGAGAATTTCTTTTTTTTTTTATTTTTTTTATCTTTTAAAAGGTACTTAGATTACATAAATGTTACACAAAAAATATAGGGATTCTCATATGCCCCACCTCCCAAACCTTCCAGAACCTCCCATATAAACTTTCTTCATTAGTGTGGCACAGTCATTGCAATGGATAAACACATGATGGGGCTTTGCCATTAAGCATGGACCATAGTTCACATTGTAGACCACACTCTCTGCCACACAGTTCTGCATGTTATATGATGATATAAAATGGCCTATATCTGTCATTGCAGTGACACTCAGGACAATTACCAAGTCCTACAGCCCCCGTATTACATCTACCTTTCCTTCTCCCTGCCTCCAGAGCCTCCAGTGGCCACTGGCTCCACATCAATGTTGTAATTTCTTCCATTGCTTGAATCACAATATGTCTGTAGTAGAATATCAGTAAGTCCACTCTAGTCCACAGCTCTTCCCCCAATCCTGAGGATTCTTGTATGGTGATGTCCACTCCACCTCCAATTGAGAGGGGGCTTATATCCCATGGGGAAGATGGATGGGTCTATCCTGTCTGCAGCTGCAGACTCTCCATTCCCTGGGATGGCCATTGTCCATAATCATCTCCTTGCCAGTTGTCCTCGCTGAGATCAATGAGCTGTAGAGTAGGAGTTGCAGCTCCACCAAAGTTCCAGGCCCAGCTGGCACATGGGCAGCCCAAAAACTCAAGTCTCTGGATGTACACCTACAAACTCCAGCACCAAGTATAGGTTTGAATAGAAGGGACAGATGAGCCATGTGCCGGGAAGACGTAGTTGAGTCTAACTCTGTCACTCTCAGGAGCACAAACTCCAAAGTAGGGCCCTCTGGAAAGTTACCAAACTCCGGAGCCATCTGCCCTGACCATAGGACCTGGGTGTTTCCAAAGCCCTCAGGAGCCCCACTATTTGGGGGTGATATCCACTTTGGAAGTCTATGAAATCCTACTGAGATATGTGTGTTACCTCTGGGATGACATCCCAACTCACTTTGAAGTCTCTTAGTCATATAAACTCATTTGTCGTTACCTTTCCCCCCTTTTATTTGAGGTCTTTTTTTCCAGTTGCATTGCCAGTTGGTGCTTGGTAGCAATCCGTCGGTGCCAGGGAAGCTCATCCCTGGGAGTCATGTCCCATGCTGGGAGGGAGGTAATGCATTAATAAGCTGAGTTTGGCTTAGAGGCCACATTTGAGCAACAAGGAAGCTCTCAGGAGGCAACACTTAGGTACCCCATAACAATAGGCTAAGTTTCAATTTCAAGAGCAAAGACACATAAGCCTAGTCATCAATATCAAGGGCCCATCAGTGGATCATCCTCCTCCTCCAGACACTGCCCTTGCACTTGGGGGACTGTTGCTGCTCCCTTAGAGAATGTGGCAGAATTCTACAGGATGGGAATTCAGTATTCTCTCATTTATTGGGTGATTCTCCACCCACTGAGACAGTGGCCCATGAACATTTGAACATTTTAATATACCTTATATGAATGCTCAAGTGAACTTCCTCCCATGCATCTTCCATCCCTGACATCCCACACCAACAATCCTCCCCCACCCCAGTTTTAACCCTTCTGTGATCCAAAGCTTCTTCAAAGATGAAGCCATTACAATAGCTGTGTACAATTAATTAGAAAATGAAATAATAAGTTTAAATGTAAGAGATAAAATACACAAAAATTTTAAAAAACTAAAAATAAAATGAAAAGATTGGGATATTAAAAAAATGAGAAACAGAAAAAAATTTTTTTTTGATATTTTGCCTTTCATCACTGTAATATCTGGTGTCCAGTCTACCGTGGCACCTCCCCCTTCTCATTCCCCAGTGTCTCACTATTTTTCATTTTGTTTTCAAAGAAGTTTTAGGTCACAGCAAAGTCACACACAGGAGACTTGTATACCCAACATCCTCCCCTTTTCCTCCCTCCCATATAGTCATTATAACATATCAGTCATTATAACTGGTATACAAATAGTGAAACATAGCTATTAAATATTGTCAATGGTTTTACAATATTGTTTACATTTTAGACTGTACACTTTTATAAATTTTGATGATATTTACCATGTCCTGTGTCCATCACTGTAAGGTAATGCAGAACACTTCCACTGACCACTGAATTACCCCATTTGATCTATTCTATTCCTTCCTCCCCATCCTCCCAGGGCCCATGGTGACCTCCTGGCTTGACTCGTTGGATGACAAGATTCATAGTTACATGCAACAAGAGTGAGGTCTTGACACACTGGTTTTTCCTCCCCTGTTAGGAACCACCCTTGCTCTCAAGAAACTCCCACCTGTCTATTTCTGTACAAATCAGTCCTCTTGAAGATGGGAGTCCAACTCCTTGCTGCTCATTATGTGGGTCTCCACCCTCTGATACAACACATTATGACAGGATGAACACTCACACACTCCCTAGAAGCCTGCTCCAGGTGCACCCTGTCCTGAATGCCCCCCAACCAACACCCTAAACCAGTGACACTTTCTTGTCATATTGCCATTAGAGCATTCCCAACTCTGTACTTTCAACCTCATACCTGCAAATCCCTAGTGTTCACCTGGTCCCTCCCCCCCCCCCCCCCCCCCCCCCAGCATGCTGGACCTTCTAACCCACCCTTCCCAATCTACCCACCTGTCAATCCTGTACCACCCAACCTGACAATATCACAACCTTCCTGTCCTATCCCTTCAATATGCAACTACACTCTATCACCTTACCATGGATTACGTCCATATGGGTGATGGCTCACAACTTTCTCTTCTCTATTTCTTATAAACCTATCTTCCAGACAATAGCTCTCTGAGACTGCTCATTTCCCTTAATTCATATCAGTGAGGTCATGTACTGTTCACCCTTCAATGCCTGGCTTGTTTCAGTCAACATAAGGTCTTCAAGATTCATCCATGTTATCCTGTGTTAGCACTTTATTCCTTATTACAGCTGAGTAATATTCATTCTATGTATGTACCACATTTTGTTTATCCATTCATCTGTTGATGGGCACCTGGGTTGATTCCAACTTTTGGCAATAGTGAACAATGCTGCTATGAACATTGGTGTGCATATATCTGTTTGTGTCTTTGCTTTCAATTCTTTTGGGTATATACCCAGCAGTGGAATTGCTGGGTCATATGGAAGTTCTATAGTTAGTTTTTTGAGGAACCACCAAACTGTCCTCCACAGTGGCTGGACCATTCTACATTCCCATGAGTGGTGGATGAGGGTTCCCATTCCTCCACATCCTCTTCAACACTTATAGTCTGCTGTTTTTTCAATAGCCACCATCCTAATGGGTGTAAGATGGTATCTCATTGTAGTTTTGATTTGCATTTCCATAATAGCCAGTGATGTCGAACATCTTTTCATGTGCTTTTTAGCCATTTGCATTTCTTCCTTGGAGAAGTGCCTTTTCAGGTCACTTGCCCACTTTTTAAATGTGTTGTCTTTTTATTTTCGAGGTGTAGGATTTCTTTGTATATGCAGGATATTAGTCTCCTATCATATATGTTTGCCAAATATTTTTTCCCATTGAGTAAGACTGTCTTTTTACTTTCTTCATAACGTCCTTTGAGGTGCAAAAGTTTTTAATTTTGAGGAGATCCCATTTATCTATTTTTTCTTTTGCTGCTTGTGCTTTGGGTGTGAAGTTCATGAAACCATTCCCTATTACAAGGTCTTGTAGATGCTTCCCTATATTATCTTACAAGGTCTTTATGGTCTTGGCTCTTATATTTAGATCTTTGATCCATCTTGAGTTAATTTTTTTTTTCATCATTATGAAGGAATCCTTTTTTTTTAAACAAAGCTATTTTATTGGTACATATTAACAAAGCATACAATTCATTCAATGTGTACATAATAGTATTTGGTATAATCTCATAGTTGTGCATTCATCATTTCAATCATTATTAGAGTATTTTCATTATTTCAACAATAATAGTAAACAAAAAATGACAAACAATAAACAAGAAAATTCCTCACCTCTCCATCTCTCTGTTTCCACTTCTTCTTCTTTATATATATATATATATATATAAATATATTTTAAGAGGTGCTTAGATTACCGAAAATACTACACAGAACCCCCTGGGATTCCCATGTTGCCCACCCCCACACCTCCCACCACCTCCCACACAAACATCTCCCACAGTGTGGCCCACCACCCTCAATGGACTTACACATCCTGGGGCCTTGCCACCAACCCTAGACCACAGTTCACATCGTAGACCACACTCTCTCCCACACAGTTCTGAGTTAATTTTTATATAAGGTGTAAGATGGTGTTCCTCTCTCATTGTTTTGGATATGGATATCCAGTTCTCCAAGCACCATTTGTTGAAGAGGCCATTCTCTCCCAACTGAGCAGGCTTGGTGGCCTTGTCAAATATTAGATGACTGTGTATGTGAGGAGCTATATCAGAACTCTCAAATGGGTTCCATTGGTTGGTATATCTATCCTTGTGCCAATGCCATGCAGTTTTGACCACTGTAGCTTTGTAGTATGTTTTAAAGTCAGGTAGTGTGATAACTCCAATTTCATTTATCTTTTTCAATATGTCCTAGGTGATTTGGGGCCTCTTACCTTTCCAAATAAATTTTGTAGTTAGTTTTTCTAATTCATTAAAAAATACTGTGTCGATTTTTTTATTGGGATTGCATTAAATCTGTGGATTAGTTTGTGTAGGATAGACTTCTGAATGATGTTTAGTCTTCCTATCCATGAACAGGGAATATTCCTCTATTTATTTAAGTGTTCTTTGATTTTCTTTAACAGTGTTGTGTAGTTTTCTGTATTATAAGTCCTTAACATCTTTAGTTAAATTTATTCCTAGGTATTTGATTCTTTTAGTTACTATTGCAAATGGTATTTTTTTTCTTGATTTCTTCCTCAGATTGCTTGTTATTGATGTACAGAAATGCTACTGATTTTTGAGCATTGTTCATATAGCCTGCGACTTTACTCAACTCATTTATAAGTTCTAGAAGCTTTGTTGTAGATTTCTCAGGGCTTTCTATGTATAGGAGCATGTCATCTGCAAATAGTGAAATTTTTACTTCTTCCTTTCCAATTTGGATGCCTTTGATATCGCTTTCTTGCTTCAGTGCTCAAGCAAGAACCTCTAAGACATTGTTAAATAGGAGCAGTGATAGTAGGCATCCTTGTCTTGTTCCAGATCTTAGAGGGAAAGCTTTTAGAATTTCACCATTGAAGATAATGTTAGCTGTGGGTTTTTCATATATATCCTTTATCATGTTCAGAAAGTTTCCTTCTATTTCTGTTTTTTGCAGTGTTTTTATCAGGAAAGGGTGCTGTATTTTGTTGAATGCTTTCCTGAATCTATAGAGATGATCATGTGATTTTTTTCTCTCAATCTGTTTATGTGGTGTATTACATTGATTGATTTTCTTATGTTGAACCATCCTTGCATACCCGGGATGAAATCCACTTGGTCATGGTGTATAATTCATTTGATGTGTTGTTGAATGTGATTAGCAAGTATTTTGTTGAGGATTTTAGCATCTAGGTTCATTAGAGAGATTGGTCTATAATTTTCTTTTCTTGCGTCATCTTTGTTTGTCTTTGGTATTAGGGTAATATTGGCATCATAGAATGAGTTAGGCAGTGTTCCTTCTACTTCTATTTTTTTGGAAGAGTTCAAGCAGGATTGGTGTTAGTTCTTTCTGGAATGTTTGGTAGAAGTCACCTGTGAAGCCGTCTGATCCTGGGCCTTCTTAGTTCATAGGCTTTTGATGACTGAGTCTATCTCTTGTAAAAACTTTTGCACCTTTACTTGTCTGTTGAGTTCATCAATTTTTTCTATTGTCAGTGTAGGCTGCTTGTGAGTAACTAGGAATTTGTCCATTCCCTCTAAATTATCATTCTTGTTGGCATATGATTTTTCAAACTATCCTCTTATGATACTCTATTTCTGTGGGGTCAGTGGTGATATCCCCTTCTTCATTTCTTATTTTGTGTATTTGCATCTTCCCTCCTTTTTTCTTAGTCTGGCTAAGGTTTTGTCAATTTTATTGTTCTTCTCGAAGAACCAGCTTCTGGTTTTGTTTATTTTTTCTAGTGCTTTCTTATTTTCTATTTCATTTAGTTCTGCTTTAATCTTTGTTATTTCCTTCTTTCTACTTCCTTTGGGGTTAGTTTATTGTTGCTTTTGTATTTAGACCAGGTGTGCAGTTAGGTCTTTGATTTTAGCTCTTTCTTCTTTTTTGATATATGCATTTATGTCTATGAATTTCCCTCTCAGTACAGCTTTTGCTGCATCCCATATGTTTTGATAGGTTGTGTTGTCATTTTCCTTAGTTTCAAGGTAGTTACTGACTTCTTTTGAGATTTCCTCCTTGACCCACTGTTTGTCTAAGAGTGTGTTGTTTAACTTCCTTATCTTTGTGCCTAATCTGGTACTCTGGCTCCTACTAATTTCCAGTTTCATTCCATTGTGGTCAAAGAAATTACTTTGTATAATCTCAATCTTTCTGGATTCATTGAGATTTTTTCTGGGGCCTAGCATGTAGTCTATCTTGGAGTATGATCCATATGAACTCAAGAGAATGTATATCCTGCTATATTTGGGTGTACTGTCCTGCTTATGTCTATTAGATACAGATCCTCTAATGTATTAATTAAAATCTTTCTTTATTGATTCTCTGTCGAGACGTTCTGTCTAATGGTGATAATGGTGTATTTAAGTCCCCCAGTATAATTGTAGAGGCATCTGTGTCTCCACTTAGTTTATCCAGTGTTTGCCTCATGTATTTTGAGGCACCCCTGTTAGGTGCATAAATGTTTATGCTTGTTCTTTCTTCTTGAAAGATTACCCCTTTCACTAATATATAGTGCCTGTCTTTGTCTTTTAAAATAGTTTTGCATTTTAAAAGACAATGGATCATATTTCCTTTTCCATTCTGCCAATCTGTGTTTCTTGACTGGTGAGTCTAATTCATTAACATTCAGTATTATTACTCTCAAGGAATTACTTACGTTAGCCATATTTTCTTTGGGTTCATGTATTTTATATGTAGTTTTTATTTCTCTTTCTGTCTTTTTAATTGGTCTTACACTCTCCTCCAACTCTCTCTCTTTTATTTTTTTTTCAACCTGCAGAACTCCCTTTAGTATAACTTGAAGGGTAAGTTTCTTATTGGCATACTCTCTTAATTTCTGTTTATATGAGAATATTTTGAACTCTCCATTTTTTGAAAGCCAGCTGTCTTGATAGAGAATTCTTGGCTGGAAGGTTTTTTCTTTTAGTACCTTGGCTATGTCATACCATTGCCTTCTTGCTTCCATGGTTTCAGATGAGATATCAGCACTTAATCTTATTGATCTTCCCTTATATGTGATGGTTCTCTTTTCTTTTGCTGCCTTCAGTATTTTCTCTTTATCTTGAGCAGTGTCTTGAGCATTGGACTGTAGAGAATTTCTTTTGACATGATGATACTGTTCATGGAATTAAAAAATTTAGCACCCTTTGCTAAACTGGAATAAATCCATCGATTTTATTCTGGTTCTTAATACTGAGTCAGAAAATTTTATATATTCAATATGTTTATATTTGAAGTAGAAACAAATTAGGTGAAATGCCACATGTAATTATGTATCTTAATTTCTTATAAAAGTTTGTTTATTTTTAATCTTTAAACCTTAGTAACCTCATTTCGATCAGTTTTAGGATTAAAAAAAAATTGGAAGAATTTCCATACATCAAAGCACAACTGAGGGGATATAAAGTCAGCATAGGAGTGGGAGAATATATTTGCCATCTATCTATCAGTCTGACTGAGAATTTATAACTAGTGCTTAATAGAAGTAAATACTCTAATGTGACCCAACTACATGCCCCCTAAAGTGAAATACATAAAATGAAACAGTTGACTATCCACATCCCCATAATTGAATAATGTGTCCCATATTTTCAGTAATTAATTTAATCAATATGGAAAAAGAGTAAGGATGCAGTAAATGAATCTATAAGTAAACCAAGGAAACACAGACCAGGATGTAGCTCAAGTGGTTGAGCATCTGCTTTATATATATGAGGTCCCAGGTTCAATCCCTTGTACCTCCTAAAAACAAACAAATGAAAAAACCGCTCTCACTGGGGAGCAGATATAGATCAGTTGTTGAGTACCTGCTTCCCATGTATTAGGTCCTGGGTCCAATCTCTGGTACCTACTAAAAAAAAAATCAGAGTGATAATAATACTGATGAATTTGAGTGTATAAAATTAAAATGCCATTCTTGGCCCTTTTT
>JAKSZT010050892.1:924052-1053728 GCA_026826555.1 Tolypeutes matacus | reverse complement strand
AAGCCAGTTACTTGTATAATTGACTATTATGCACTTGTTTTCACTTACAATCAATGTCAAAATGCTGGTTTTACCTAATACTTGTGAATGCAGTTGATTCTTCCGTTGGGAAAGCTAAGCCAGGTACTTTTCCGATTGGTGCTATGCACTTATTTTCACTTACAAACAATGTCAAAACCCTGGTTTTACCTAACGCTCTGTGAATGTAGGATGTTATTCAATTTTGAAATCAAACAAAATAACTTCACTCTTTGGCTGTTATGGCACTTGTTTTCACTTACAATCTACGTCAATACACTAGTTTTACCTAATGCTCTGTGAGTGCTCTTGGTTCTTCAGTTTAGGAAACTAGACAAGGTACTTGTTTAATTGGCTGCTAGGCACTCGTTTTCACTTACAATCAATGTCAAAATGGTGGTTTTCTCTAATGCTCTGTGAATGCAGGATTTTCTTCAGTTATGAAAACTAGGCATGTTACTTCCTTTATTGGCTGCTTTGCATTTTTTTCTCACAATCAATGAAAAAACTCTTGATTAACCTAGTGCTTTGTGAATGAAAGTGGTTATTCTGTTTGGAAAAATATGCAAGTTACTCATTTAATTGCCTGCTGTGCACTTCTTTTCACTTACAATCACTGGTCAGAACACTGGTTTTACCTGATGTTGGAATACGGTAGATTATTCTGATTTGCATTCTAAGCAAGTTACTTGTTTTATTTGCTGATATTTATTCTCACTTTCAATCAATGCTAAAACAGTGGTTTTACCCAATGCTCTATGAATGCATAAGTCCTTCAGTTTAGAAAACTAAGCAATTTACTTGTATAATTGGCTCTTATGCACTTGTTTTCACTTACAACCAATTTCAAAATGCTGGTTTTACCTAAGGCTCTGTGAATGAATGAGGTTCTTCAATTTTCAAAAATTAAACATGGTAATTGTTTAATAGGATACTATTCACTTCATCTCACTCACAATCAATAAGGAAACACTGGTTTTACCTAACACTTTTTGAATGTAAGTGGTTTTCACTTTTGAAAAAAAGCAATTCACTCATTTAATTGCCTGCTTCATGCATCTTTTCACTTGAAATCTATGTCAAAGCAGGATTTCACCTAAGATTCTGTGAATTCAGTCATTTCTTCACTTGTGAAAACCAAGTAAGTCCTTGTTTAATTGGCTGCTATGCACTTGTTTTCCCATACAATAAATATAAAACATAATTTTACATAATGTTTTACATAATGCTCTGTGAATATAGGAGATTCTTCCATTTTGAAAACTAAGCAAATTACTTCTGTATTTGGTATCTATGGCACTGGTTTCCACTTACAATCAATGTGAAAACACTGGTTTTACCTAATACTCTGTGAGTGCACTACGTTTTTTCATTTTTGAAAACTAAGCAAGTTACTTAATTGACTGCTATGCACTTGTTCGTACTACAATGTCAATATGCTGGTTTAACCTAGTAAGCTGAGGATGCAGTTCTTTCTTCAAGTTGTGAAACTATGCAAGTTACTTTTTCTTGGGTGCTATGCACTTGTTTTCACTTACAACCAATGACAAAACAATGGTTTACCTAATGCTCTTGGAATGCAGTAGTTTCTTCATTTGGGAAAACTAAGCAATTACTTCTTTAAATGAATGCTGTTCCTTTGTTTTAATTAACAGTCAATTGCAAATAATTTGTGATACCTAACACTCTGTGAATGCTGTAGTTTCTTCACTTGTGAAAACTAAAAATATTCCTTCTTTATTTACCTGCTATGCACTTGTTTTAACTTACAACCAAGGTTAAAACCAGGGTTTTATATGACATTCTGAGAATGAAGTACTTTTTTGTGTGTGAAAACTAAGGAAGTTATTTCTTTAATTGGCTGCTCTGCACTTGTTCTCATTTACAATCAATGATAAAACACTGGTTTTACATTTGTGAATGTAAGTCATTCTTCACTTTTGAAAACTAAAGAAGTTACTCTTTCAATTGCCTACTTCACATTTCTTTCACTTACAATCAATGTCAAAGCAGTGGTGATACATAAGATTCTGTGAGTGCAGTCATTTCTTCACTTGTGAAAAGCAAGCAATTCCTTGTTTATTTGGCTGCTATGCACTTGTTTTCACATACAATAAATATCAAAACACTGAGATTATCTAACACTCTGAGAATGTAGGATGGTCATTAGTTTTGAAAGCTAAGGAAATTACTTCTTTATCTGGCTACTATGGCACTTTTTTCACTTACAATCAATGTTAAAACACTGGTTTTATAATGGTCTGTGACTATAAGTGGTTCTTATGTTTGGATAACTATGCAAGTTACTCATTTAATTGCCTGCTGTGCACTTCTTTTCAGTTACAATCAATGTCAGAGCATTGGTTTTATCTAATGCTCTGTGAATGCAGTAAATTATTCTGTTTTGAATTCTAAGCAAGTAACTTGTTTTATTTGGTGGTAATTATTCTCACTTACAATCAATGACAAATCAGTGGTTTACCTAATGCTCTATGAATGCAGAGGTCCTTCAGTTTTGAAAACTAAACAATTTACTTGTATAATTGGCTGTTATGCACTTGTTTTCCCTTACAATCAAATTCAAAATGCTGGTTTTACCTAATACTTGTGAATGCAGTAGTTTCTTCATATGTGAAAAGTAGGCAAGTTAATTTTTCATTTGGTACTATGCAATTGTTTTCAATGCAACCAGTGTCAAAACACTGATTTTACCTATGGCTCTTTCAATGAAGGTGGTTCTTCAGTTTTCAAAAATTAAGGAAGGTACTTGTTTATTAGGATACTATTCAAATATTTTCACTAACAATGTCAATATGCTAGTTTTACCTAATATGCTGAGAATGCAGTTGTTCTTAAATTAGTGAAAACCAAGGAAGTCTCTTTCATTGGTGGCTATACACTTGTTTTCACTTACAATCAATGACAAAACAATGGTTTGCCTAACACTCTTGGAATGCAGTAGTTTCTTCACTTGCAAAACCTAAGGAATTTACTTCTTTATATAAATGCTCTGCTCTTTTTTTCACTTACTGTCAATGGCTAATCAGTTTTAATACCTAATAATCTATTAATGCAGTAGTTTCTTCAGTTGTGAAAACTAAGAATGTTATTTCTTTAATTGGCAACTATGCAATTGTTTTAACTTAAAACCAGTCAAAATAATGGTTTTATGTAACATTCTGGGAATGCAGAATTTTCTTCATTTGTGAAAACTAAAGAAGACATTTTTTAAATTGGTTGCTAGTACTGTTTTTCACTTACATTCAATATCAAAACACTTGTTTGACCTATTGTTCTGTGAATAAATTTGGTTCTTCAGTTTGAAATTAAGCAATTTCCTTGTTTAATTGCCTGCTACACACTTGTTTTCACTTAAAGTCAATGTCAAAACACAGGATGGACCTAATTCTCTGTGAATGCATGAGCTTCTTCAGTTTTGAATTCCAAGGAAGTAGTTTAATTTGCTGCTATGCACTTGTTTTTGCTTACAACCAATGTCAAACCGTGGTTTTAGCTAACACTCTGTGAATGAAGGAGGTTCTACAATTTGAAAAAAATTAAGCAAGGTACTTGTTTAATAGGATACTATTCACTTCTTCTCACTTACAATCAATGAAAAAACACTGGTTTTACCTTTATGAATGTAAGTGGTTCTTCAGTTTTGGAAACTAAGGAAGTTACTAATTTAATTGCCTGCTTCACACTTCTTTTCACTTACAATCAATGTCAAAATGGTCATTTTATTTAATGCTTTGTGAATGCATTTTTTCTTCACTTGTGAAAACTAAGTAAGTTACTTTTCATTGGGTGCTATACACTTGTTTTCACTTACAATCAATGTCAAAACCCTGGTTTTACCTTATGCTCTGTGAATGAATGAGGTTTATCAGTTTTCAAAAATTAAGGAAAGCACTTGTGTAATAGGATGCTATTCAATTGTTTTCACTTACAATCAATGACAAAACTGTGGTTTTAAAAAAATCTCTGTAAATGAAGGAGCTTCTTCAATTTTGAATAATTGAGCAAGGTACTTGTTTATTAGGATACTATTCACTTCTTCTCACTTACAATCAATGAAATAACACGAGTTTTACATAATGCTTTATGAATGTAAGTGGTTCTTCCTTTTGGAAAAGTGTGCAAGTTACTCATTTAATTGCCTTCTGCACACTACTCTTCATATACAATCATTGTCAAACACTGGTTTTATTTAATGCTCTTTGAATGCAGTAGGCTCTTCTGTTTTGAATTCTAAGCAAGTTATTTGTGTTATTTGCTGTTATTTATTCTCACTCACAATCAATGCCAAAACAGTGGTTTTACCTAATGCTCTATGAATGAGACTGTACTTGAGTTTTGAAAACTAAGTAAGTGACTTGTACAATTGGCTGTTATGCACTTGTTTTCACTTACAATCAATGAAAAATGCTGGTTTTACCTAATAATTGAGAATGCAGTAGTTTCTTCAGTTGTGAAAACTAAGCAAGATACATTTTCAATTAGTACTTTGCACTTGTTTTCACTTACAACCAATGTCAAAACCCAGATTTTACCTAACACACTGTGAATGGAGGTTTTTCAGTTTTCCAAAAATAAGGAAGGTGCTTGTTTAATAGGATACTATTCACTTATTTTCACTTACAATCTATGTCAAAATGGTGGTTTTACCTAACACTCTGTATATGTAGGAATTTCTTCAGTTGTGAAAACTAGGCATGTAACCTCCTTAATTGTCAGCTTTGCACTTTTTCTCACTACAATGTCAATATGATGGATTTACCTAATACACTGAGAATGCATTAGTTTCTTCATTTGTGAAAACTAAAAATGTTACTTCTTTAATTGGCTGTTATGCACTTGTTTTAACTTACAACCAATGTCAAAACCTGGCTTTATCTAAGATTCTGTGAATGCAGAAGTTTCTTCATATATGAAAGCTAAGGAAGTTATTTCTTTAATTGCTTGCTATGCACTTTTTTTCACTTACATTCAATTTCAAAACACTTGTTTGACCTAATGCTCTGGGAATGAAGGAGGTTCTTCAGTTTTTTTAAACAAAGCAAATTGCTTGTTTAATTGCCTGCTACACACTTGTTTTCACTTACA
The DNA here is from genome assembly GCA_026826555.1 of Tolypeutes matacus. Classification (NCBI taxonomy): domain Eukaryota; kingdom Metazoa; phylum Chordata; class Mammalia; order Cingulata; family Chlamyphoridae; genus Tolypeutes; species Tolypeutes matacus. Next base: position 1,048,604 of record JAKSZT010050892.1, on the reverse strand, counting down.
ATAAATTTCAAAACTCTGGTTTTACCTAATGCTCTGTGAATGCACGAGGTTCTTCAGTTTTGAATTCCAAGCAAGTAATTTAATTTGCTGCTATGCCCTTGTTTTTCAATAACAACCAATATCAAATCTCTGGTTTTTCCTAACACTGTGAATAAGGGAGGTTCTTCAATTCTCAAAAATTAAGTAAGGTACTAGTTTAATAGGATACTATTCACTTCTTCTCACAATTGATGAAAAAACACTGGTTTTACCTAATACTTTGTGAATGTAAGTGGTTTTCCAATTTTGAAAATTAAGCAAGTTACTGATTAAATTGCCTGCTTTACACTTCTTTTCTCTTACAATCAATGTCAAAGCAGTGGTGATACATAAGATTCTGTGAATGAAGTCATTTCCTCACTTGTGAAAACCATGCAAGTCCTTGTTTCTTTGGTGGCAATGACCTTTTTTCACATACAATAAATATTAAAATGCTGTTTTTTCATAATGCTCTGTGAATGTAGGAGGTACTTCAGTTTGGAAAACTAAGCAAATTCATCTTTATTTGGCTGTTATGGCATTTCTTTGAACTGATAATCAATGTCAAAACAGTGGTTTTACGTAATGCTCTGTGAATGCCATAAGTTCTTTACTTTTGAAATCTAACCAAGTTACTTGTTTAATTGGCTGCTTTGCACTAGTTTGCATTTCAATGTCAATATGCATGTTTTACCTAATATGCTGATAATGGAGTTGATTGTTCAAACTAAGCAAGTTACTTTTTCATTGGATGCTATGCACTAGTTTTCACTTAAAATCAATGAAAAACAAAGGCTTACCTAATGCTCTTGGAATACAATAGTTTCTTCACTTGTGAAAACTAAGCAATTTACTTCTTTTAATGAATGCTGTGTACTGGTTTTCACTTACAGTCAATCAAAAATTGGTTGTGATATCTAATATGCTGAGAATGCAGTAGTTTCTTTAGTTGTGAAAACTAAGGAAGATATTTCTTTAATTGGCTGCTATGCACTTGTTTTCAATAACAACCAATGTCAACACCATGGTTTTACCCAAGGTTCTGGGAATGTAGTAGTTTCTTCATTTGTGAAAACTGAGGATTTTATTTCTTTAAATGACTGATACACACTTCTTTTCACTTAAAATCAATTTCAAAACACTGGTTTTACCTAACAAATGGTGAATGAAGGCGGTCCTTCAATTTTCAAAAATTAAGCAAAGTGCTTGTTTAATACGATACTGTTCACTAATTGTCACTTACAATCAATGAGAAAACAATGGTTTTACCTAATGCTTTGAGAATGTAAGAGGTTCTTCAGTTTTGAAAATGAAGCAAGTTACTCATTTAATTGCCTGCTGCGAACTTCTTTTCACTTGCAATCAATTTCAAAGCAGTGGTGATACATAAGATTCTGGGAATGCAGTCCTTTCTTCACTTGTGAAAACCAAGCAAGTCCTTGTTTAATTGGCTGCTATGCACTTGTTTTCACCTACAAAAATATCAAAACACTGATTTTACCTAAATCTCTGTGAATGTAAGAGTTTCTTCAGTTTTGAATTCTAAGCAAATTACTTCTTTATTTGGCTGCTATGGCACTTGTTTTCACTTACAATGAATGTCAAATCACTGGTTTCACCTAATGCTTTCTGAATGCCTGAGCTCATCAATTTTGAAAACTAAGCAAGTTACTTTTTAAATTGGCTGACATATACTTGTTTTCATTTACAATGTAAATATGATGGTTTTACCTAATATGCTGAGAATGCAGTTGTTTTTTAATTTGTGAAATCTAAACAAGTTACTTTTTCATTGGGTGCTCTGCACTTATTTTCACTTACAATCCATGGCAAAATAATTGTTTACCTAATGCTGTTGGAATGCATTTTTTTCATCAGTTGGGAATTTACTTCTTTAAATGAATGCTAAACACTTGTTTTCACTTACAGTCAATGGTAAATCAGTTGTGACACCTAACACTGTGAATGCAGCAGTTTCTTCAGTTGTGAAAACTAAGCCCATTACTTCTTTATTTGGCTGCTATGCATTTGTTTTAACTTACAACCAATGTTAAAACCATGGTTTTACCTAACATTCTGGGAATGCAGTGGTTTCATCATTTGTGAAAACTAAGAAAATTTTTTATTTACTTGGCTGCTACACACTTGTTTTCTCTTACATTCAATATGAAAATGCTTGTTTGACTTAATACTCTGTGAAAGAACAAGGACCTTCACTTTTGTAAACTAAAGAAGTGGCTTGTATAATTGCCTGCCACACACTGTGTTCACTTACAAACAATGTCAAAACTTTGGTCTAACTAATGTTCTGTGAATGCATGGGTTTCTTCAGCTTTGAATTCCAAGCAAATAATTTAATTGGCTGCTATGCACATGTTTTCTTTTACAATGTCAATATGCTGGTTTTACCTAATACACTGAGATTGCATTTGTTTCTTCAATTTGTGAAAATCAACGAAGTTATTTATTCATTGGTTGCTTTGCACGTGTTTTCACTTACAATCAATGACAAACAATGGTTTACCTAATTCTCATGGAATGCATTAGTTTCTTCAGATGGGACAATGAAGCAATTTACTTCTTTAAATGAATGCTATGAATTTGTTTCCACTTATACTCAAGGGCAAATCAGTTATGGTACCTAACATTCTGTGAATGCAGTAGTTTCTTCAGTTGTGAAAACTAAGCATGTTACTTCCTTAATTAGCTGTGATGCACTTGTTTTAACTTATAACCAATGTCAAATCCATGGTTTTACCTAATGTTCTGGGAATGCAGTAGTTTCATCATTTGTGAAAACTAAGGAAGTTATTTCTTTAATTGGTTGCTATGCACTTGTTTTCACTTACATTCAAAATCAATACTTGTTTGACCTAATGCTCTGTGAATGAAGGAGGTTCTTCAGTTTAGCAATCCAAGCAAGTAGTTCAATTTGCTGTTATGCACTTGTTTTCACTTACAATGAATGTCAAAACCCTGGTTTTACCTAACTTCTGTGAATGAAAGAGGTTCTTCAAATTTAAAAATTAAACAAGGTACTTGTTTAGTAGGATACTATTCATTTCTTCTCACTTACAATAAATGAAAAAATACTGGCTTTACCATTGTGAATGAAAGTGGTTCTTCAGTTTTGAAAAGTAAGCAAGTTACTCATTTAATTGCCTTCCTCACACTTCTTTTCACTTACAATCAATGCCAAAACAGTAGTGATACATAAGTTTGGGTGATTGTAGTCATTTCTTCATTTGTGGAAAACAACAAGTCCTTGTTTAATTGACTGCTATGCACTTGTTTTCACATACAATAAATATCAAAACACTTGCTTTACTTGGCTTTCTGTGAATGTAAGGTTCTTCAGTTTTGAAAACTAAGCAAGTTAATTGTTTAATTGGCTCCTATGCACTTGTTTTCACTTACAATGGCAATATGCAGGTTTTACCTAATACACTGAAAATGCTGTTGTTTCTTCAAGTTGTGAAAACTAAGCAAGTTACTTTTTCATTGAGTGCTATGCACTTGTTTTCACTTAAAATGAATGACAAAACAATTGGTTATTTAACACTCTTGGAATGATGTAGATTCTTCAGTTGTGAAAAATAAACAATTTATTCCTTTTAATGAAAGCTTTGCACTGTTTTCACTTACAGTAAATGGCAAATCAGTTGAGGTACCTAAAATTTTGTGAATTCAGTAGTTTCTTCAGTTGTGAAAATTACAAATTTATTTCTTTAATTGGCTGCTTTGCACTTGTTTTCACTTTCATTAAATATCAAAAACTTGTTTGACCTATTTCTCTCTGAACAAAGGAGGTTCTTCAATTTTCAAAAATTAAACCAGGTACTTGTTTAATAGGATAATATTCACTTCTCACTTATAAATAATTTAAAAATCCCTGTTTTTACCTTTGTGAATGTAAGTGGTTATTCAGTTTTGAAAACACAGCAAGTTACTGGTTTAATTTCCTGCTACACACTTCTTTTCACTTACAGTCAATCTCAAAATGGTGGTTTTACATAATACTTGTGAATGCAGGAGTTTCTTCAGTTGTGCAACCCATGCATGCTATTTCCTTACTTGGCTGCTTTACACTTGATCTCAGAGTCAATGAAAAAACACTGGTTAACTTAATGCTTGGTGATTGTAAGTGGATCTTCACTTTGGAAAACTATGCAAGTTACTCATTTAATTACTGCACATTTCTCTCACTTACAATCAATGTCAAAGCACTTGTTTTACTTAATGTTTTGTGAATGCAGGAGGTTATTCTGTTATGAATTCTTTGCAAGTTACTTGTATAATTGGCTGTTACACACTTGTTTTAACTTACAATTATGTCAAAATGTTGGTTTTACCTAATACTTTTGAATGCAGTAGTTTCTCCAGTTGTGAAAACTAAGCAAGTTGCTTATTCATTTGGTGCTATGCACTTGTTTTCACTTAAAACCAATGTCAAAACCTTGGTTTTACCTACAACTCTGTGAATGAAGGTGGTTCTTCAGTTTTCATAAATTAAGGAAAATACTTGTTAAATAGGATACTATTCACTTATTTTTCACTTAAATTCAATATGAAAGCCTGGGTTGACCTAAAAGTTTGTGAATGAAGGAGGCTCTTCATTTTTCAAAATTAAGTACGTTATTTGTTTAATAGTTTACTACGCACTTCTTCTCATTTTCAATCAATGCAAAAACACTGGTTTTACCTAAGGCTTTGTGGATGTAAGTGGTTCTTCAATTTTTAAAACTAAGCATATTACTCCTTTAATTGCCTGTTTCACACTTCTTTTCACTTAAAATCAATGTTAATGCAGTGGTGATACAAAAGATTCTGTGAATGCAGTCATTTCTTCACTTGAGAAAACCAAGCAAGTCCTTGTTTAATTGGATGCTTTGCACTTGTTTTCACATACAGTAAATATCAAAACACTGGTGTTATCTCTCAGTGAATGTAGGTGGTTCTTCATTTTTTAAAACTAAGCAAATTACTTCTTTATTTGGTTGCTATGGCACTTATTTTCTCTTACAATCAAGTTAAAACTCTTGTTTTACCTAATGCTATGTGAAAGCAGTATGTTTTTCATTTTGAAAACTAAGCAAGTTACTTATTTAATTTGCTGCTATGCACTAGTTTTCATTTACAATGACAATATGCTGGTTTTATATAAAACTCTAAGAATGCAGTTGTTTCTTCAAGTTGTGAAAACTAAGCAAGTTACTTTTTCATTAGGTGCTATGCACTTGTTTTTACTTACAATCAATGAGAAAACAATGGTTTATTCAATGCTCTTGGAATTCAGTAGATTCTTCAGTTTGGAAAACTAACCAATTTACTTTTTTAATGAATGCTATGCACTTGTTTTCACTTAGAGTCAATGGCAAATCAGTTGTGATACCTAACACTCTGTAAATGCAGTACTTTCTTCAGTTCTGAATACTAAGCATGTAACCTCTTTAATTGGCTGCTATGCATTTATCTTAACTTACAACAATTGGCAAAAGCATGGTTTTAACCTAACATTCTGGGATTGCTGTAGTTTCTTCATTTTTGAAATCTGAGGAAGTTATTTCTTTACTTGGCGGCTACACACTTTTTTCACTTACATTAAAAAATCAAAAAACTTGTTTCACCTAATGCTCTCTGAATGAAGGAGGTTCTTCAGTTTTGAAAACTAAGGAAGTTGCTTGTTTAATTGCCTGATACACACTTGTTTTCACTTTCAATCAATAACAAACAATGTTTTTTTCAAAGCTCTGTGAATGCCATACATTATTCTGTTTGAAAACTAAGCAAATTACTTCTTTTTTTTTGTATGAAATAACATTTATTTATTTTCATTAAATATATTTAAATCCTTGCCCAAGCCTTCCTTGCAAGCCGCTGGTAAGAACTTGAATCTGTCATTATAGTGCTTCCCTCCCCCAGAGCTATAATATGCCCAAGATATCATATAATACCAGGTCTTGGAAGACAGACCTGGGAGGAACCCTTAGTCATCACTCAGAATCTCCACCTGTCCATTTCCACAGCTTGCTTTGCTGCTGGCTGTATCCCAGGTGTGGGGCATGGGAATCAAGGGCAAGGCTGGGAGCCCCTGTACCCCAGAACATCCTTGCTTGATGCTCCATCATTCTTTATTTGGCTGATATGGCACTTGTTTTCATTTACAATCAATGCCTAAACACTGGTTTTACCTAATGCTCTGTGAACACAGTACATTCTTCAATCTTGAAAATTAAGCAAGTTACTTATTTAATTGTCTGCTTCACACAGTTCTTTTTCCTTCTAGTCAATATCAAAGCACCAGTTTTACCTAAAGCTCTGTGAATGAAGTAGGTTATTCTTTTTTAAATTCTAAGCAAGTTACTTGTATTATTTGATGGTATTTATTCTCACATACAATCAATACAAAAACAGTGGTTTTACCTAATGCTCTACGAATGCAGGAGGTCTTTCAGTTTTGAAAAATAAGCAAGTTAATTGTAAAATTGGCTGTTATGCACTTGTTCTCACTTTCAATGTCAAGGTTCTGGTGTGATGTAATACTTGTGAATGCAGTAGTTTCTTCAGTTATTAAAACAAAGCAAGTTACTTTTTCATTTCATGCTATTCACTTGCTTACACTTACAACTAATGTCAATACTCTGGTTTTACATAATGCTCTGTGAATGAAGGAAGATTTTCAGTTTTCAAGAATTAATGAAAGTACTTGTTTAATAGGATACAATTGAACTCTTCCCACATACAATCAATGAAAAAACACTGGGTTTACCTAATGCTTTGTGAATGTAAATGGTTCTTCAGTTTTGAAAATTAAGCAAGTAACTCATTTAATTGCCTGCTTCATACTTCTTTTCACTGACAATCAATGTCAAAGCTGTACTGTTACATAAGTTTCTGTGAATGCAGTCATTTCTTCACTTGTGAAAACCAAGCAAGTCATTGTTTTTTGGCTGCTATGCACTTGTTTTCACATACAAGAAATATCCAAACACTGGTTTTACCTTATGCTATGTGAATGTTGAAGGTTCTTCAGGTTTGAAAACTATGCAAATTACTTCTTTATTTGGCTGCTATGGCACTTGTTTTTACTTGCAATCAATGTCAAAACACTGGTTTTACCTAATGCTCTTTAAATGTAGTACATTCTTCAATTTAGAAAACTAAGGAAGTTATTTCTTTAATTGTCTGCTATGCATTTGTTTTCACTTACATTCAATACAAAACACTTGTTTGACCTAATGCTCTGTGAATGAAGGAGTTTCTTCTGTTTTGGAAACTAAGCAAGTTGCTTGTTTAATTGCCTGCTACACACTTGTTTCCCTTACAAACAATGTCAAAACACTGGATTTACCTAATGCTCTGTGAATGCATGCAGTTCTTCAGTTTTGAATTTGAAGCAAGTAGGTTAATTTGCTGTATGCACTTGTTTTAACTAAAAATGTCAACATGCTGGTTGTACCTAATACATTGAGAATGCATTTCTTTCTTCAAGTTGCGAAAACTAGGCAAGTTACTTTTTCTTGTGGTGCTATGCCCTTGTTTTCACTTACAATCAATGACAAAACAATGGTTTACCTAATGCTCTTGGAATGCAATCATTTCTTCAGTTGGGAAAACTAAGCAATTTACTTCTTTAAATGACTGCCACACACTTTTTTTCATTTACAGTCAATGGCAAATCAGTTGTGATACTGAACACACTCTGAAAGCAGTTGTTTCTTCAGTTGTGAAAACTAAGCACCTTACTTCTTTAATTGTCTGCTTATGCAATTGTTTTAACTTACAACCAATGTGAAAACTAAGGTTTTACCTAACCTTCTGGGAATGCAGTAGTTTTTCATTTGTGAAAACTAAGGAAGTTATTTCTTTAATTGACTGCTATATACTTGTTTTCACTTACATTCAATATCAAACCCCTTGTTTGACATAATGCTATGTGAATGGAGGATTTTCAGTTCAGAAAACTAAGCAAGTTGCTTGATTTATTGCCTGCTACACAATTGTTTTCAATTACAATCAATTTTAAAACACTGGCTTTACCAAATGTTCTGTGAATAAAGGATGTTCTTCAGTTTTGAATTACAAGTAAGTAGTTTAATTTGCTTCTATGCACTTGTTTTCACTTAAAAGCAATGCCAAATACCTGGTTTTACCTAATGCTCTGTGAATGAAGGAGGATCTTCAGGTATCAAAAATTAAGGAAGGTACTTGTTTAGTGGGACAATACACACTTGTTTCCACTTACAATAAATGTCAAAATAGTGATTTTTACCTAACACCCAGAGAATGCTGTCTTCTCCTCAGTTTTGAGAACTAGACATGTTACTTCCTTAATTGGCTACTTTGCACCTGTTTAAACATATAATCAATGAAAAACTACTGGTTTTACCTAATGCTCTGTGAATGAAGGAGGATCTTCAGGTATCAAAAATTAAGGAAGGTACTTGTTTAGTGGGACAATACACACTTGTTTCCACTTACAATAAATGTCAAAATAGTGATTTTTACCTAACACCCAGAGAATGCTGTCTTCTCCTCAGTTTTGAGAACTAGACATGTTACTTCCTTAATTGGCTACTTTGCACCTGTTTAAACATATAATCAATGAAAAACTACTGGTTTTATCTAATGCTCTGTGAAGCACAAGGAGGTTCTTCAATTAAAAAAAAACTTAGCAAGGTACTTGTTTAATAGGATACTATTCACGTCTTATCACTTACAATCAATGAAAAACCACTGGTTTTACCTAATGCTTTGAGAATCTAAGTGGTTCTTCAGTTTGGAAATTTATGCAAGTAACTCATTTAATTGCCTGCTGCAGAATTCTTTTCATTTAAAATCAATGTCAAAGCAATGGTTTTACTTAACACTTTGTTGAGGAAGTAGGTTATCTTGTTTTGAATTCTAAGCAAGATACTTGTGTTATTTGCTGGTATTCATTCTCACTTGCAGTCAATGTGAAAACAATAGTTTACCTAATGCTCTAGGAATGCAGTAGTTTCTTCAGTTTGTAAAACTAAGCAATTTATTTCTTTAAATGACTGACACACACTTGTTTTCACTTACAGTCAATGAGAAATCAATTGTGATAACTAAAACTCTGGGAATACAGTAGTTTCTTCATTGTCAAAACAAAGCATGTTTCTTCTTTATTTGGATGCTATGCAATTGTTTTAACTTGCAACCAATGTCAAAACCATGGTTTTACCAAATATTCTGTTAATGCAGTAGTTTCTTCATTTGGGAAAACTAAGGAAGTTATTCCTTTAATTGGCTGCTGCACACTTGTTTTCACTTACATGCAATATTAAAAGACATGTTTGACCTAATTCTCTGTCAATGAAGGCGGTTCTTCAGTTTTGAAAACTAAGCAAGTTGCTTGTTTAATTACCTGCTACACAATTGTTTTCCCTAACAGTCAATGTCAAAACCCTGGTTTTACCTAACACTCTGTGAATGAAGGAGGTTCTTCAATTTTCAAAAATTAAGCAGGTTAGTTGTTTAATAGATACTATCCACTTCTTCTCACTTGCAATAAATGAGAAAAACACTGGTTTTTACTTTTGTAAATATAAGTAGTTCCTCAGTTTTTAAAACTAAGGAAGTTCCTCATTTAATTGCTGCTACACACTTCTTTTCACTTTCAATCAATGTCAAAATGCTGGTTTTACCTAATGTATTGTGATTGCCGTAGTTTCTTCAATTGTGGAAACTATGCACATTACTTCTTTAATTGGCTAATTTGCACTTGTTCTCTCAATCAATGTAAATCACTGGTTTTGATAACTAATGCTTTGTGAATGTAAGTGGCTCTTCAGTTTTGAAAACTATGCAAGTTACTCATTTAATTGACTGCTTCACAGTTCTCTTCACTTATACTCAATGTCAAGGCAGTGGTGATACATAAGATTCTGTGAATGCAGTCATTTCTTCACTTGTGAAAACCAAATGAGTCCTTGTTTAATTGGCTGCTATGCACTTGTTTTCACTTTCACTGTCAATATGCTGGTTTTTTCTAATATGCTGAGAATGCAGCTGTTTCTTCAAGTTGTGAAAACTAAGCACGTTTTTTTTTCATTGGGTGTTATGCACTTGTTTTCACTTACAATCAATGTCAAAACAATGGTTTACCTAATGGTCATGGAATGCAGTAGTTTCTTCAGTTGGCAAAAATATGCAAATTACTTCTTTAAATGACTGCTATTTACTTGATTTCAACTACAGTCAATGGCAAATCAGTTGTGATCCATAACACTCTGTGAATGAAGTAGTACTTAAGTTGTGAAAACTTAGCTTGTTACTGCTTTAATTGGCTGCTATGCATTTTTTAAACCTACAACAAATGTCAAAACTATGGTATTATCTAACATTCTGGGAATGCCGTACTTTCTTCATTTGTGACAACTAAGGAAGTTATTTCTTTAATTCACTGTTATGCATTTCTTTTCATTTACATTCAATATCAAAACAATTGTTTGACCTAATGCTCTGTGAATGAAGGAAGGTTTTCCATTTCGAAAACTAAGCAATTTGTATGTTTAATTGCCTGGTAGACACTTGTTTTCACTTATAATCAATGTCAAGACACTTGTTTTATATACTGTCCTGTGAATGCAGGATGTTCTTCAGTTTTGATTTCCAAGCAAATAGTTTAATTTGCTGCTATGCACTTGTTTTTACTTACCAACATTGTGATAACCCTGATTTTACCTAACACTCTGTGAACGAAGGAGGTTCTTCAGTTTTCAAAAATTAAGCAAGGTACTTGTTTAATATGATATTATTCACTTGATTTCCCTTACAATCAGTGTCAAAATTGTGATTTTACTTAATATTCTGAGAATGCTGTCATCTCTTCACTTCTGAAAACTAGGCATGTTCTTCGTCAATTAGTTGCTTTGCATTTGTTTTCACATACAATGAAAAACCACTGTTTTCACCTAATGCTCTGTGAATGAAGCACTTTCTTCAGTTTTCAAAAATTAAACAAAGAACTTGTTTAATAGGATGCTATTCACTTCTTTTCACTTACAATCAAAGTAAAAACACAGGTTTTATCATTGTGAGTGTAAGTGGTTTTTCAGTTTTGAAAACTAAGCAAGTTATTTAAATGGCTACATACTTCTTCTAACTTACTACCAATGTCAAATAGGTGGTTTTACCTAATGCTCCATGAATGAAGGTATTTCTTCAGTTCTGAAAATCAGGTAATTTAATTCCTTAATTGGCTGATTTGCACTTTTTCTCACAATCCATGAAAAATAACCAGTTTTCCCAACACTTTGTGAATGTAAGTGGTTCTTTAGTTCAGAAAACTATGCAAGTTACTCATTTAATTGCCTGCTGCACATTTCTTTTCACTTACAATCCATTTCAATGCAACAGTTTTACCTAATTCTCTGTGAATACAGTAGGTTATTCTGTTTCTATTTCTTAGCAACTTACTTGTGGCATTTGGTGGTATTTATTCACACTAACAATCAATGCCAAAACACTGGCTTTACCTAACACTCTATGAATACAGGAGGTCCTTCAGTTTAGAAAACTAAGCAAGTTACATGTTTAATTGTCTGCTATGTACATGTTTTCACCTACAATGTCAATATGCTGCTTTTACCTAATACTCTGAGAAAGTAGTTGTTTCTTTAGTTGTGAAAACTAAGCAAGTTATTTTTCATTGGGTGCTATGCACTTGTTTTCACTTACAATCAATGCCAAAACAATGGTTTACCTAACACTCTTGGAATGCAGCAGTTTCTTCAGTTGGGAAAACTAAGCAATTTACTTCTTTAAATGACTGCTAACCACTTGTTTACACTTACAGTCAATGGCAAATCAATTGTGATACCTAAAACTCTGTGAATGCAGTAGTTTCTTCAGGTGTGAAAAGTAAGCATGTTACTCCTTTAATTGGCTGCTTTGCACTTGTTGTCCCAGTCAATGAAAAAACACTGGTTTTACCTAACCATTTGTGAATGCATATGATTTTTCAGTTTTGAAAATTAAAGAAATTGCTTGTTTAATTGCCTGCTACACACTTGTTTTCACTTACAGTCAATTACAAAACGGTGGTTTAATCAAAACCTCTACAAATGCAGGAGCTTATTCAGTTGAGAAAAATAGGCATGTTACTTTTTCATTTGGTGCCATGTTCTTGTTTTCACTTACAATCAATTTCAAAATCATGGTTTTACCTAATGGTCTCTGAAGGATGGAAGTTCTTCAGTTTTCAAAAATTAAGGAGGGAACCTGTTCAATAGGATACCATTCACTTGTTTTAACTTTCAATCATTGTCAAAATGGTGGTTTTACTTAACTCTCTGTAAATGCAGGAATTTCTTCAGTTTTGAAAACTAGGCACCTTACTTCCTTAATTGTTTGCTTTATACTTGTTGTCACTTACATTTAATGATAAAACACCCATTTTACCTAACACTTTGTGAATGTAAGTGGTTCTTCAGTTTTGAAAACTAAGCAGGTTACTCCCTTAATTGCCTGCTTTAAACAGTTTTTTACTTACAATCAATGTCAAAGCTGTGGTGATACCTAAGATTCTGTGAATGCAGTCATTCCTTCACTTGTAAAATATAAGCAAGTCTTTGTATAATTGGCTGCTCTGCACCTGTTTTCACATACAATAAATACCCAAACACTGGTTTTTACCTAATGCTCTGTGAAAGCAGTACGTTTTTTCAGTTTAGAAAACTTAGCAAGTTACATGTTTAGTTGTCTGCTATGCACTAGTTTTCACTTACAATGACAATATGCTGGTTTTTGTAAAACTCTTAGAATGCAGTTTCTTCAAGTTGTGAAAACAAAGCAATTTACTTTTTCATTAGGTGTTATGCAATTGTTTTTTACTTACAATCAATGAAAAAACAGTGGTTTACTTAACACTCTTGGTATTCAGTAGATTCTTCAGTTCAGAAAAATTAATCAATTTACTTTTTAAATGAAGGCTATGAACTTGTTTTCACCTAGAGTCAATGGCAAATCAGTTGTGATACCTAACACTCTATGAATGCAGAAGTTTCTTTAGTTGTTAATACTAAGCATGTTACTTATTTAATTGACTGCTATGCATTTATTTTAACTTGCAACCATTGTCAAAACCACGGTTTTACCAAACATTCTGGGACTGTAGTAGTTTCTTCATTTGTGAAATATAAGGAACTTATTTCTTTAATTGGATGCTATGCACTTTTTTCACTTACATTAAAAATCAAAGCATTTGTTTAACCTAATGCTCTTTGAATGAAGGAGATTCTTCAGTTTTAAAACTAATAAAATTGTTTGATTAATTGCCTGTTACACACTAGTTTTCACTCACAATCAATATCAAAACACTGGTTTTACATAATGCTCTGTGATTGCACAAGGTTCTTCCATTTTGAATTCCAAGCAATTTAATATGCTGCTATGCACTCATTTTCACTTACAACCAATGTCAAAACCCTGGTTTTACCTAACACTCTGTGAATGTGAAGGTAGTTCTTCAATTTTCAAAAATAAAGCAAGTGCTTGTTTAATAGGGTACAATTCACTTCTTCTCACATACAATCAATTAAAAAACACTGGTTTTACCTAAGGCTTTGTGAATGTAACTTGTCTTCAGTTTTGAAAACTAAGGAAGTTACTCGTTTAATTGCCTGCTTCCCACTTCTTTTCACTTATAATCAACATCAAAGCACTGGTGATACATAAGATTCTGTGAATGCAGTCATTACTTCACTTGTGAAAACTAAGCAACTCCTTGTTTAATTGGTGCTATGCACTTTTTCCACATACAATATATATCAAAACACTGGTTTAACCTAATGCTCTGTGACTGTAGGAGGTTCTTCAGTTTTTCAAACATTGTAAATTACTTCTTTATATGGCTTCTATGGAACTTGTTTTCACTTACAATCAATGTCAAAACACTGGTTTTCCCTAATGCTTTGTGAATGTACGTGGTTCTTCAGTTCAGAAAACTAAGCAAGTTACTCATTTAATTGCCTGTAGCACACTTGTTTTCACTTACAATCAATGTCAAAACACTGGTTTTACTTAAAGTTCTGTGAAAGCACAAGGTTCTTTAGTTTTGAATTCCAAGCAAGTAGTTTAATTTGCTGCTGTGTACTTGTTTTCACTTACAATCAATGTTAAAACCCTGGTTTAAGCTAACACTCTGTGAATGAATGAGGTTGTTCAATTTCAAAAATTAAACAAAGTACTTGTTTAATAGGATACTATTCACTTCTTCTCACATACAATCAATTAAAAAACATTGGTTTTACCTTTGTGAATGTAAGTTGGTCTTCGGTTTTGAAAACTAAGCAAGTTACTTGCTTGTCTGCTACACACTTCTTTTCACTTACAATCAATGACAAACTTGTGGTTTTACCTAATGCTTTGTGAATGTACTAGATTTTTCTCTTTTGAATTCTAAGCCAGTTACTTTTGGTATTTGCTGGTATTTAGTCTCACTTACAATCAATGCCAAAACAGTGGTTTAACCTAATGCTCTATGAATGCAGGAGACCCTTCAGTTTTAAAAAGTAAGCAAGTTACTTGTATATTTGGCAGTTATGCACTTGTTTTCACATACAATCAATGCTGGTTTTCACTTAAAATCAATGCTGGTTTTACCTAATACTTGTGAATGCAGTAGTTTTTCAGTTGTGAAAGCTAAGCAAGTTACTTTTACATTTAGTGATATGCACTTGTTTTAACTTACAACCAATGTCAAAACCCTGGTTGTACATAATGCTCTGTGAATGAAGGGGTTCTTCAGTTTTCAAAAATTATGAAAGGTACCTGTTTAATAGAATATTATTCACCTGTTTTCACTTACAATCAATGAAAAAACACTGGTTTTACCTTTGTGAATGGAAATGACTCTTCACTTTTGAAAAGTAAGGAAGTTACTCATTTAATTGGTTGCTGCACTCTTCTACTCACTTACAATCAATGTCAAAATGTTGGTTTTATCTAATGATCTGTGAATGCAAGAGTTCCTTCAGTTGTGAAAACTAGGTACGTTACTTCCTTAATTGGCTGCTTTGCACTTGTTCTCACTTACAATCAATGAAAAATCACTGGTTATACCTAATACTTTGTGAATGTAAGTGGTGCTTCAGTTTTGATAATTAAACAAGTTACTCATTTAATTGCCTGATTCACAACTCTTTTCATTTACAATCAATGTCAAAGCAGTAGTGATACATAAGATTCTGTGAATGCTGTCATTACTTCACTTAGGAAACCAACTAAGTCCTTGTTTAATTGGCTGCTATGCACTTGTTTTCACTTATAATACATATCATATCCCTGGTGTTACCTAATGGTCTGTGAATGTAGGTGGTTATTCAGTTTTGAAAACTAATAAAATTACTTCTTTATTTGGCTACTCTGGCACTTGTTTTCATTACAATCAATGTCAAACACTGGTTTAACCTAACACTCTGTGAATGCAGTAGGTTCTTCAAATTTGAAAATGAACCAAGTTACTAGTTTTCACTTACAATATCAATATGCTGGTTTTACCTAAGACCCTGAGAATGCAGTTATTTCTTCAACTAGTGAAAACAAAGCAAGTTACTTTTTCTTGGGGTACTATGCACTTGTTTTCACTTACAACCAATGACAAAACAAAGGTTTACCTAACACTCTTGGAATATAGTAGTTTCTTCAGTTGGGAAAACTAAGCAATTTACTTCTTTAAATAAATTGTGTGCACTTGTTTTCACTTACATTGAATGGCATATAAATTGTTATACCTAACACTCTCGGAATGCAGCATTGTCTTCAGTCATGAAAACTAAGCACGTTACTTCAGTTCACTGTTATGCACTTTGTAAAAACTTACAGCCAATGTCAAAACCATCGTTTTACCTAACTTTCTGGGAATGCAGTAGATTCCTCATTTGTGAAATCTAAGTTAGTTATATCTTTAATGGGCTGCTACAGAGTTGTTTTCACTTACATTAAAAATCAAAACACATGTTTGACCTAATGCTCTGTGAATGAAGGAGGTTATTAACTTTTGAAAACTAAGCAAGTTGCTTGTTTAATTGCCTGCTACAAACTTGTTTACACTTATAATCAATGTCAAAACAATGGTTTTACTTAATGCTCTGTGAATGCAATACATTCTTCAGCTTTGTAAACCAAGCAAGTTCATTCTTAATTTGCTGCTATGCATTTTTTTTAACTTAAACTAAATGTCAAAACCATGGCTTTACCTAAGGTTCTGGGAATGCAGTAGTTTTTAACTTTTTGATAACTAAGGAAATTATTTCTTTATTTGGCTGCTACACACTTGTTGTCACTTACATTCAATATCAAACCATTTTTTTGACCTAATGCTCTATCAATGAAGGAGGTTCTTCAGTTTTGACCATAAGCAAGTTGCATGTTTAATGGCATCTACACAGTTGTTTACATTTACAACCAATGTCACAACCCTGGTTTTACCTAACACCCTGTGAGTGAAGGAGGTTCTTCAATTTTCAAAAATTAAGCAAGGTACTTGTTTAATAGGATACTATTCACTTCTTCTCACTTACAATCAAGGATAAAACACTCATTTTACCTTTGAATATAAGTGGTTCTTCAGTTTGGAAAACTGAGCAAGTTACTCATTTAATTGTCTGCTACACACTACTTTTCACTAACAAGCAATGTCAAAATAGTGGTTTTACCTGATGCTCTGTGAATGCAAGCTTTTCTTCAATTGTGAGAATTAGGCCTTTTATTTCCATAATTGGCTGCTTTCCACTTGATCTCAAAATGAATGAAAAAACTCTGATTTTACCTAATGCTTTGTGAATGTAAGTGGTTCTTCAGTTTTGAAAACTAAGCCAGTGACTCATTTAATTGCCTGCAACACATTTCTTTTCACTTGCAATCAATGTCAAAACCCTGGTTATACCTAATGCTCTGTCAATGAAGGAATTTCTTTAGTTTTCAAAAATTAAGGAAGGTACTTGTTTAATAGGATACTATTCATTAGTTTTCATTTACAATTATGTCAAAATGGTGGTTTTATCTAAACCTCTGTAATTGCGGGAGTTTCTTCAGTTTTGAAAAATGCAGGTTACTTCCTTAATTGACTGCTTTGCAAATGTTCTCACTTTCAATCAATGAAAAAACACTGATTTTACCTAACACTTTGTGAATGTAATCGGTTCTTCATTATTTGAAAAGTAAACAAGTTACTCATTTAATTGTCTGCTTCACAACTCTTTTCACTTACAATCAATGTCAAAGCAGTGGTGATACATAAGATTCTGTGAATGCAGTCTTTCTTCGCTTGTAAAAACCAAGCAAGTCCTTGTTTAATTGCCTGCTATGCAGTTGTTTTCACCTACAATAAATATTAAAACGCTGGTTTTACCTAGCACTCTGAATGTAGGAGGTTCTTCCATTTGGAAAACTAAGCAAATTGCTTCCTTATTTGGTTGCTATGGCACATGTTTTTGCTTACAATCAATGTCAAAACATTGGTTTTGCCAAATGCTTTGTTCATGCCGGTGGTCCTACAGGTTCGAAAACTAAGCAAGTTACTTGTTTTTGGCTGATATGCACTTGTTTTCATTTACAATGTCAATATGCTGGTTTTCCCTAATATGCTGAGAATGCAGTTGTTTCTTCAAGTTGTCAAAACTAAGCAAGTTACTTTTTCATTGGGTGCTCTGCACTTGTTTTCACTTACAATCCATGACATAACAATGGTTTACCTAATGCTGTTAGAATGCAGTCGTTTCTTCCGTTTGGAAAACTATGCAATTTACTTCTTTAAATGAATGCCAAACACCTGTTTTCACTTACCCTCAATGGCAAATCAGTTGTGATACCTAACACTCTGTGAATGCAGTAGGTAATTCAGTTGTGAAAACTAAGGGCATTACTTCTTTAATTGGCTGCTATACACTTGTTTTAACTTACAACCAATGTCAAAACCATGGTTTTACCTAAAATTCTGGGAATGCAGTAGTTTTACCATTTATGAAAACTAAGGAAGCTTTTTCTTTAATTGACTCCTATGCACTTGTTTTTTCTTACATTCAATATCAAAACACTTGTTTGATCTAATGCTCTATTAATGAAAGAGGTTCTTCTGTTTTGAAAAGTAAGCAAGTTGTTTGTTTAATTGCCTGCTACAAATTTGTTTTCACTTACAATCAATGTCAAGACCCTGGTTTTACCTAATGGTCTGGGAATGAATGAGGTTCTACAGTTTTGAATTCCAAGCAAGTGGTTTATTTTGGTGCTATGCACTTCTTTTCATTTACAACCAATGTCAAAACCCTTGTTTTACCTGACACTCTATGAATGAATGAGGCTCCTCAATTTTCAAAAATTAGGCCAGTTACTTGTTTAATAGGATACTATTCACTTCTTCTCACTTGCAATCAATGAAAAAACACGGGTTTAACTTTTTGAATGTAATTGGTTCTTTAGTTTGAAAACTAAAAAATTTACTCACCTAATTGCCTGATACACACTTCTTTTCTATTACAATCTTTGTCAAAATTGTGGTTTTACCTAATGCTCTGTGAATGCAGGAGTGTTTTCAGTTGTGAAAACTAGGCACCTGTTTCCTTAATTGGCTGCTTTGCACTTGTTCTCACAGTCAATGTAAAAATACTGCTTTTACCTAACACTTGGTGAATGTAAGTGGTTCTTCAGTATGGAAAACTCTGCAGGATTCTCATTTAATTGCATCCTGCACACTTCATTTCACTTACAATCAGTGTGAAAGTACTGGTTTTAACTAATGCTCTGTGAATGCAGTAGGTTATTCTGTTTTGAATTCTAAGCAAGTTATTGTGTTGTTTGCTGGTATTTTTTCTCACTTACAATTAATGGCAAAACAGTGGTTTTACCAAATACTCTATGAATGCTGGAGGTCCTTCATTTTTGAAAACTAAGCAAGTTACTTGTATAATTGGCTGTTATGCACATGTTTCACTTACAATCAATGTCAAAATGCTGGTTTTACCTAATACTTGTGAATGCAGTAGTTTCCTCAGTTGTGAAAATTAAGCAAGTTATTTTTTTCATTTGTTGCTATGCACTGGTTTTCACTTACAATCAATGAAAAAAACAATAGTTTACCTAAAACTCTTGGAACACAGTAGTTTCTTCATTTGGGAAACCTAAGCAATTTAATTCTTTAGATTAAGGCTACCCACTTCTTTTCACTTACAGGAAATGGAAAATCAGTGGTTATACCTAACATAATTTAAATGCATTAGTTTCTCCAGTTGAGAAAACTAAGCACATTACTTCTTTACTTGACTGCTATGCACTTGTTTTAACGTTCTGGGAATACAGTAGTTTCTTCTTTTGGGAAAACTAAGGAAGTTATTTCTTTAATTGGCTGCTACACACGTGTTTTCACTTACATTCAATATCAAAACATTTGTTTGACCTAATGCTCTGTGAATGAAGGAGGTTCTTCAGTTTGAAAACTAAGTATGTTTCTGGTTTATTGCCTGCTACACATTTTTTTCACTTGCAGTCAATGTCAAAACATGGGTTTTACCTAATGATTAGGGAATACATGAGGTTCTTTAGTTTTGAATTCCAAGCAAGTAGCTTAATTTGCTGCTATGCACTTTTTTACACTTAGAACCAATGTCAAAACCCAGGTTTTATCTAACATTCTGTGAAAGAAGGAAGCTCTCCTGTTTTCAAAAATTCACAAAGGTACTTGTTTAATGGGATATTATTCCCTTGTTTTCACTTACAATCAATGTCAAAGTGGTGGTTTTACCTTACCCTCTGTAAATGCAGGAGTTTCTTCAATTGTGAAAACTAAGAACGTTTCTTCCTTAATTTGCTGCTTTAACTTGTTCTAACTTGCAATCAATGAAAAAACACTGGTATTACCTATGGCTTTGTGAAAGTAAGTGCTTCTTCAGTTTTGAAAACTAAGCAAGTAACACATTTAATTGCCTGCTACACACTTCTTTTCACTTACAATCAATGTCAAAGCTGTGGTGATAACAAAGATTCTGTGAATGCAGTCATTGCTTCACTTGTGAAATCCAAGCAAGTCCTTGTTTAATTGGCTGCTATACACTTGTTTTCACATACAATAAATACCAAAACACTGGTTTAACCTAATGCACTGTGAATGTAGGTGGGTCTTCAGTTTTGAAAACTAAACATGTTACTTCTTTATTTGGCTGCTATGGCACTTGTTTTCACTTAAAATCAATGTCAAAACACTAGTTTTATCTAATGCTCTGTGAATGCAGTACATTCTTCAGTGTTGAAACTAAGGAGGTTACTTGTTAATTGGCTGATATGCCACTTTTTTCACTTACAATCAATGCCAAATCAGTGGTTTTACCAAACACTCTATGAATGCAGGAGGTCATTTAGTTTTGAAAAAAAAAAGTTACTTGTTTTATTGGCTTCTATGCACTTGTTTTCACTTACAATGTCAATATTCATGTTTTACATAATATTCTAGAATGCAGTTGTTTCTTCAAGTTGTGAAAACTAAGCAAGTTACCTTTTCATTGGGTGCTATGCACTTGTATTCACTTACCTCAATGACAAAACAATTGTTTACCAAATGCTCTTGGAATGCAGTAGTTTCTTCAGTTGGGAGAACTAAGCAATTTACTTCTTTAAATGAATGCTATGCATTTGTTTTCCCTTACAGTCAATGGCAAATCAGTTTTGATACCTAACAGTCTGTAAAGATAGTAGTTTCTTTAGTTGTGAAAACTAAAGAAGTTATTTCTTTAATTGGCTCCTACACACTTGTTTTCACATATGTTCAATAGCAAAACACTTGTTTGATCTAATGGTCTGTAAATGAAGGGGGTTCTTCAGTCATGAAAACTAAGCAATCTGCTTCTTTATTTGCCTGCTACACATTTGTTTTCACTTACTATCAATGTCAAACTACTGGTTTTAACCAATGCTCTTTTAATGCAGGAGGTTCTCCAGTTTTGAATTTCAAGCAAGTAGTTTGATTTGCTTATATGCACTTACTTTCACTTACATCCAATGCCAAACCCTGGTTTTAGCTAACATACTAAATGAAGGAGTTTCTGTAATTTTCAAAAATCAAGCAAGGTACTTGTTTAATAGGTTACCATTCACTTCTTCTCACAATTAATGAAAAAACACTTATTTTACCTTTGTGAATGTAAGTGGTTCTTCAGTTTTGAAAGCTAAGGAAATTACTCATTTAATTTCCTGTGACACACTTCTTTTAACTTACAATCAATGTAAAAATGGTGATTTTACCTAACACCTGTGAATGCAGGAGTTTCTTCAGTTGTGAAAACCTGGCATGTTACTTCCTTAATTGGCTGCTTTGCAGTTGTTCTCACGTACAATCAATTAAAAAACAGTGGTTTTACATAACGCTTTGTGAATGTAAGTGTTTATTCAGTTTTGAAAACTAAGCCTATTACTCATTTAATTGCCTGTTTCACTCTTCTTTTCACTTACAATCAATGTCAAAGAAGTTGTGAAATATAAGGTTCTGTGAATGCAGTCATTTTTCACTTGTGAAAACCAAACAAGTCCTTGTTTAGTTGGCTGCTGTCCACTTGTTTTCACATACCATAAATATCAAAACACTGGTTTTACCTAAAGCTCTGTGAATGAAGGAAGTTCTTCAGTTTTCAAAAATTATGGAATGTACTTGTTTAATAGAATACTATTCAATTGTTTTCACTTACAATCATTGTCAAAACACTTATTTTACCTCATGCATTGTAAATGCAGTAGGTTCTTCAGTTTTTAGGAAAAAAGCAAGTTACTTGCTTAATTGGCTCTTAGCCACGTGTTTTCACTTACAATATCAAATTTCTGGGTTTATCTAAAATGCTGAGAATGCACTTGTTTCTTCAAGTTGTGAAAACTTAGCAAATTATTTTTTATTTGGTGCTCTGCACTTGTTTTCACTTACAATCAATGACAAAACAATGGTTTATCTAACACTCTTGGAAGGCAGTAGTTTCTTCAGTTGTGAAAACTAAGCTTTTTACATCTTTAAATGAATGCTAGGTGTTTGTTTTCATTTACAGTCAATGGCAAATTAATTGTGACACCTCACTCAGTGAATGCAGTAGTTTCTTCATCTGTGAAAACTGAATGTTACTTTTTAATTGGCTGCTATGCTCTTGTTTTAAATTACAACCAATGTCCAAACCATGATTTAACCTAATGTTAGGGGACTGCAGTAGTTTTTTCATTTGTGAAAACTGTTAGTTATTTCTCTAATTGGCTGCTACACATTTGTTTTCACTTGCATTCAATATCAAAACCCTTGTTTAACTTAATGCTCTATGAATGAAGGAGGTACTTCTGTTTTGAAATTTAAGCAAGTTGCTTGGTTAATTGCCTGCTACATACTTGTTTTCACTTACAACAAATGTGAAAACTTTGGTTTTACCTAACAAAATGGATGGGGGATGTTCTTCCATTTTCAAAAATTAAGCAACTTGCTTGTTTAATAGGATACTGTTCACTTCTCCTCACTTACAATCAATGTAAAAACACTGGTTTTAACTTTGTGAATGTAAGTGGTTCTTCAGTTTTGAAAACTAAGCAATTTGCTAGTTTCATTACCTGCTACAGACTTGTTTTCACTTACAATCAATGTCAAAGCATTGGTTTTACCTAATGCTCTGTGAATGAATGTGGTTCTTCAGTTTTTAATTCAAAGCAGGTAGTTTAATTTGCTTCTGTGCACTTGATTTCACTTTCAGCCAATGTCAAAACCCTGGTTTTACCTAACACTGTGTGAATGAAGGAGGTTCTTCAATTTTCAAAAATTAAGCAAGTTACTTAATAGGATACTATTCATTTCTTCTCACTTACAATCAATGAAAAAATACTGGTTTTATCTTTGTGAATGTAAGTGGTATTTTTGTTTTGAAAACAAAGCAAGTTATTTGTTTAACTGACTGTTACACATTTCTTTTCACTTACAATCCATGTCAAAATGGTGGTTTTACCTAACACTCTGTGAATGCAGGAGTTTCTTAAGTTTTGAAAATTAGATATGTTATTTCTTTATTGGCTGCTTTGCACTTGTTCTCACAATCAATTAAAAAACACTGGTTTTACCTAACACTTTGTGAATGTATGTGGTTCTTCAGTTTTGAAAACTTAGCAAGTAACTTTTTTAATTGCCTGCTTCACACTTCTTTTCACTTACAATCAATGTCAAATCCTTCAGGATACATAATATTCTGTGAATGCAGTCATTTTTTCACTTTGTAAACCAAGCAATCCCTTGTTTAACTGGCTGCTATGCACCTGTTTTCACATGCAATAAATATCAAAGCACTGATTTTACCTAATGTTCTGTAATTGTAAGAGGTTCATCAGTTTTGAAAACTAAGTAAATTCCTTCTTTATTTGGCTGCTCTGGCACTTCTTTTCACTTACTTGTTTAATTGTCTGCTATGCACTTCATTTCACTTATAATCATTGTCAAAATGGTGGTTTTACCTAAGCTCTGTGAATGCAGGTGATTCTTCGGTTATGACAAGTAAACATGATATTTCCTTAATTGGTTGCTTTGCATTTGTTCTCACTATCAATGAAAAAACACTGGTTTTACCTAAGGCTTTGTGAATTTAGGTGTTTCTTCTGTTTGAATAACTATGCAAGTTACTCGTTTAATTGCCTGCTGTGCAATTCTTTTCACTTACAATCAAAGTCAGAGCACTGGTTTTACCTAGTGCTCTGAGAATGTAGTAGATTATTCTGTTTTGAATTCTAAGCAAGTTACTTGTGTTATTTGCTGGTATTTTTCTCTCTTACAATCAATGTAAAACAGGGTTTTTACCTAACACTCTATGAATGCAGAGAACTTTCAGTTTTGAAAACTAAGCAATTTACTTTTATAATTGGCTGTTATGCACTAGTTTTCACATACAACAAAAGTCAAAATGTTGGTTATACCTAATACTTGTGAATGTAGTAGTTTCTTCAAGTGAGAAAACTAAGCAAATTAATTTTTCATTTGGTACTATGCTCTTGTTTTCATTTATGACCAATGTCAAAACACTGGTTTTACCTAACATTCTTGGAATGAAGTAGGTTCTCCAGTTTCCAAAGTTTAAGATAGGTACTTGTTTAATAGGATACTATTCATTTGCTTTCACTTACAATCAGTGTCAAAATGGTGGTTTTATCTAACCCTCTGTAAATGCAGGAGTTTCTTCAGTTGTGTAAACTAGGCACATTACTTCCTTAATTGGTTGTTTTGCCCTTCTTCTAATGTACAATCAATGAAAAAATTCAGGTTTTACCTAACACTTGGTGAATGTAAGTGGTTCTGCTCAGTAGGTCCTATCAACATGATATCAGCAATATAATGGACCAGTGTGATGTCTTGTGGGAGGGAGAGGCAATCAAGGTCCCTGCAGACCATATTATGATATAGGGCTGGAGAGTTGATATACCCCTGAGGCAGGACAGTGAAAGTATACTCCTGGCCTTTCCAGCTGAAAGCAAACTGATTCTGGTGGTCCTTACTAATGGCAATTGAGAAAAAAGCATTTGCCAGATCAACAGCTGCATACCAGGTACCAGGGGAAGTGTTGATTTGCTCAAGAAATAACACCACACCTGGGACAGCAGCTTCAATTGGAGTCACCACCTGGTTAAGTTTACAATAATCTACTGTCATCCTCCAAGATCCATGTTTTCTGCACAGGCCAAATAGGACAGTTGAGCATTGATGTGGTGGGAATCACCACCCCTGCATCCTTCAAATCCTTGATTGTGGCACTAATCTCTGCAATACCTCCAGGAATCCGGTATTGCCTTTCATTTATATTTTGCTAGACAGGGGCAGTTCTACAGGCTTCCACTTGGCCTTTCCAACCATAATAGCCCTCACTCCACAAGTCAGGGATCCAATGTGGTTTTCTGCCAGTAACTGAGTATGTCTATTCCCATTATGCATTCTGGAACTGGAGAGATAACCACAGAATGGGTCCAGGGACCCACTGGACCCACTGTGAGACGGGCCTGAGCTAAAACTCCATCAATCACCTGACCTCCATAAACCCCTACTCTGACTGGTGGACCACAGTGACGTTTTGTGTCTCCTGGAGTTAATGTGACTTCTGAGCCAGTGTCTAATAACCCCCAAAATGTCTGATCATTTTCTTTTCCCCAATGCACACTCTGGCAAAGGGCCATAGGTCTCCCTGGGGAAAAGTGGGAGGAAGATTAACTGTATAAATTTTTGGCAGTTTAACAAGATTCTTCCCCAAGGGGACCTGGCCTTCTCCTCATTCAAGGGACTCTGGGTCTGTAAATTGTCTCAAGTCTGGGAACTGATTAAGGGGCCGTGATTCTCTGCATCTGTAATTAGATTTAGGATTTTGTTCACTTGACCTAGAACTCTTCTGCTTATACAGATCCAGAAGAAATTTAGTAGACTGCCCCTCTATTTCACTTCTGGGTACCCCATGATCTATTAGCCAATGCCATAACTCCATGCGACTCAGACTATTCTGTTTGCTGTTTTGAATCTGTCTTTCATTGCGGTACCCATGCCTACCTTGCCGTTGGCAATTAACTGCCAATATGTGACTTTTACCAGGCCTTGATCTGATCATCCCCATAATATTTAAGGTTTCCAATTCCATTACATCCCCCTGTACAGTAATATCTGAACTGAAGAGAAGAGCAACCACAGAGCTCTTCAGAAAAGATAGAGTTAGTCTTAAAAATTTATTCCTCACAGTCTTGGTTAAAGGTGTGTCCTCTGGACATTCCTGGGGTGGTAGGCAGGTCTCAAATGGTAAATCCATTCTAGCATTCCAATCTCTCTAAGCCTTCGAATCCCCTCATCTACTGTATACCACAGCAAATCAGGCATCTCAACATCAGACATGCTAGGCCATCGTTTGATCCATGCTTCAGTCAGCCAATGAAACAAACTGTTAGAGCCCTTTCTAACCCCTCGAGCTACAGTGTTGAATCCAGAATTTCTGCTTAGTGGGTCCATATCAATAAATTCAACCTGATCCAACTTCATATTCCTTCCACCATTATCCCATACCCTTAGTATCCATTCCCACACATATTCCCCTGATTTCTGTCTATATAAATTGGAAAACTCATGCAGTTCTTTCAGATTATAGCATCCTTCCTCATGGGTCACACTTTGTATTTCACCTTTGGGGGCTTGTTGTGATTTTAATCTAATAATGGATCTCGAAGACAAAAGGGGGGGTGGGGGTAAGGAGAAGGATTAGAGATGTCTTGCAGACTACTGACCTGAGGGCATTCTTTGCATTTTGTTCTGGTGAGACAGGATTATTCTCTTCAGGCTGGGGTTGGAAGACAGATTCCTCAGGGCAGACTGGAAGTTAGGCCATGCATGCTGGAGATTGGCTGGTACCTGCCTCATGGCTGGGAGGAGGTCCAGACTCTTTGGGGTAGGCCAGAGGCTGGGCAGTGCATGTTGGAGTTAGGCTGGTACCTGCCTCAGGGCTGGGAGGAGGTCCAGACTCCCTGGGGCAGGCTGGATGCTGGATGATACAAGGTTGAGAAGGTGTGGTCTTGACAGGGCAGGTCATCACAGGTTTATCTGGTAAAGTCTCAGCAGAATTTAGGGTTCCAATGTCCCCACCAATCATCATCTCATATGTCTCCATCCCAATCCTCGGGGTTCTACTCCTTTCCAATCAATGCCTTCACTTTAATTGCAGAAACCCTGCGAGGTTGAGATTTTAGTTTCCTCTGTACTTCTGCTACTCATACAATGAGAGTCTGGGTTTTATTCTCAGATATCTCAAGTCTGTGGCTACAGGAGAGAAGATTTTCTTTCAAGGCACATGTAGAAACTTTTATTTCATTCATGCAGCATTTAAGTTTCAAATTTGAAGTCTTTAGCTCATCTCATTCTTTTGTACATGTATCCAGAGTATCTAGGAGGAGCCAGCCAACATCATTATACTTTTTTACTCCATAAAATTTTGTTAAGGTGTTGAAAACACTCTCACCCAGATCCTTGCTTCTTATAAGAGTGGAAGTAGGGTGATCCAATGGTGCTATTTGGCATATCTCTATTGCCAGCTCACGCAATGGACTGTTAGCAAACTCATTATTGGAAAGGGAGTCATTAGTACCCCTGAGTCCAATTAGAGTAGAGAGCCAATTACAAAATTCCCAAAACCACCTCAGACATCCCATGTTTAAGACTCTGTTCCTCAAGAACCACTCCCAGTACCAGCTGTATTAGTCAGGGTTCTCTCGGGAAACAGAATCAACAGGAAATATCTGTCAATAATATGAAATTTTAAAAGAGTGTCTCACATGACCATGCAGATGCACAAGTCCAGGTTCCAGAGGCAGGCTGCAAACCGGTGGCTCTGATGAAAGTCCTATGAAAGGTCGTTAATGAGTTTCTGGGAGAAGTTGCCTGTCCAACGACGAGCTGGGAAATTCTCTCTGAATGTTGAAATCACTTCCACTTTTAAGACATTCAAGTGTTTGGATAAATGTGCCAGCCATTGATGATGTAATCTCCTTGATTGATGCAGATGTAATCAGTCATCCACGCAGTAAACTCACTGGTGTTTGAAGTCCATAAATGCTCTTGTATTACAATTAGCCCAGTGCTTGCTGGAACAAACACCTGGACACAATTACCTGGCCAAGTTGAAACATTAGCTTAACCATCACAAATCTTAAGTAAGATAATTGTTTCTTTGGCTCTTATGCACTTGCTTTCACACACAATCAACTTCAAAAGCCTGGTTTACCTAAAACTCTGAGAATGCAGTTCGTTTTTCAGTTTTAAAAATGAAGAAAAATCTTATTTCATTGGCTGCTATGCATATGTTTTGACTTACAATCAACTTCAAAGCCCTGGTTTTACCTAATGCTCTGTGAACACAGTTGCTTCTTCAGTTTTGACAACCAAGAAAGAAACTTGTTTCAGTGACAGCTATGCACATGTTTTCTTGTATAATCAATATGAAAACTCCAGTTTTACTTAATGCACTGTGAACATGGTTAGTTCTTCACATTTGTAAATTAAGTAAGATACTTGTTTCCTTGGCTGCTATGTACCTGTTTTCACTTTCAATCAATGTCAAAACACGGCTTTTAACTAGTGCTATGCCAATGCACTAATATCTTCAGTTTTGTAAAATAAGCAAGATACATATTTCCTTGGCGTTTATGCACTTGTTTTCACTTAGATTCAAAGGCAAACTCTGTCTTTACCTATCACAGTCTACATGCAGATGGGTCTCCAGTATTGAAAACTAAGCAAGATTCTAATTTTATTGGCAGTTATGCACTTGTTTTGAGTTACAATCAAATTCAAAATCTTCATTGTAACCTAATGCTCTGTGAATACAGGACTTTCTTCACTTTTGTAATGTAAGAAAGGTACTTGTTTCCTCGGCTGCAATGCACTTGTTTTCACTTACAACCTATGACAAAACACCATTTTACCTAATGCTATGCCAATGCAGTAGTTTCTTCACTTTTGAAATCAAAGTAATATTCTTGTTTCATTTACTTGTGTGTACATCTTTTAACTTACAATCAAATTAAAAACACTGGTTTTACCTAACACACTCTGAATCCAGGTGATTCTACAGTTTTGACAATTTAGCAAGATATTCTTTTCGGCAGCTATGCACATGTTTTGACTTGCTGTCAACTTCAAAATCCTGGTATAACTAAAATCTGTGAATGCATTTGGTTTTACAGTTTTAAAAATTATGAATGATTCTTCTTTCATTGGCTGCTATGCATGTGTTTTCACTTATAATCAAAATCAAAACCCTGGTTATACCTAACACTCTCTGAAAGCAGGAGGTTCTTCAGTATTGACAACTAAGCAAGATACTCATTTCTTTGGCAGCTATACACATGTTTTGACTTACAATCAAATTCAAAACCTTGGTTTACCTAAAATTCTGTGAATGCAGTTGGTTTTTCAGCTTTGAAAATGAATAATATTGACACATTGCCTGCTTTGCATGTGTTTGTGCTTATAATCAATGTTGAAACACTGGTTTTACTTAATGTTTGAAAATTTAGGGGATACAAAAGTTTTGACCTGCAAGTGTTTCCTTGGCTGATATGCACTTGTTTTCACTTACAATCAATGCCAAAAACACTGCTTTTACATAATGTTATGCCAATGCAGTAGTTTCTTCAATTTTGAACTTTAAGTTAGATTCTTATTTCGTTTGCTGCTATGCATGTGTTTTCACTTACAATCAAATACAAAATAATGGTTTTATTTAACACTATGTGAATACAGTAGATATTTCTACTGTATTAGTTTTTAAAAGTAAGACTAAGACTTGTTTCATTGGATGCTATGCACGTGTTTTCCCTTGCAGTAAACTTCAAACCCCTGGTTTGCCTAAAACTCTGTGAATTGCAATCAGACTTTCAGTTTAAAAAATGGAGAAAGAATCTTGTTTCATTGGCTGGTATGCATGTGTTTATTCTTAAAATCAAAGTCAAAACACTGTTTGTATGTATTGTGAGAATTTTGATTTTTACCCATAATAATAAAAAAAAAAAAACAGCATGGTACTGACCTAAAGACAGACAAATAGACCAATGGAACCAAACTGATGGTTAAAAAACAGACCCTCACATCTATGGTCAAGTGATTTTTGACTAGCCTATCAAACCCACCCAGCTCAGCCAGAACAGACCATTCAACAAATGGTGCTGAGAAAATTGGATATCTATAGCAAAAGAAGGAAAAAGGACCCCTATATCTCACACTTTATACAAAAATTAACTCAAAATGAATCAAATACCTAAATATAAAAGCAAGAACCATTAAACTTCTAGAAGAAAATGTAGGAAAATATCTTCAAGACTTGGTGGTAGGTGGTGGATTCTTAAAGGAGAAAAGAAGATGACTGAGATAGACTACTGATATTTAATGTATGCAGAAGTTTTAATTAGCTTTACTGTAAAAGTGTGGAAATGTACAGCGCTGATGGTAACACATTATAGTGAGTAACAGCTGGTTTATAAATGGGGATGTGGCTCAACATGGTAGTCTAGGGATGTAAATGCCAATCGACAGGAAGCTAGAGAATAATATAGGAACTGAATATTACAGTAAACCCAGAGGTGGATGAGAATTGTGGTTGATGGTACAGATGCAAGAGTGTCATTTGTGAGCTAGAGCACATGTATATCCCTATTGCAGGGTGGTGGGAATGTGGAGAAGCATGGGAAAAATATAACTGGAGTGACCTATGGACTGTGGTTAATAGTAATAGTGGAATATTCTTGCATCTATGCCAAAGATGTACTGTGTTGATAATGGGGGAGTATGGAAATTGTGTTCCAAATGTACACTGTAGAACTGGTAATAATCAGATGATATTTGCTTGTTGTTTTTTTTTTTTTGTTTTTAGGGAGCCCCTGGAACTGAACCCAGGACCTCCCATATGGGGAGCAGGCACTCAACCACTTGAGCCACATCTACTCCTGACACATATACTTTTAAGATTTTCTTTTTTTAATAAGGTCTATTGTAAAAGTGTGCAAATGAATAGTTGATGGTAACACATTATAGTGAGTAAAACTAACACTGCTGATTTATAAATGTGAGTGTAGCTGAAAGGTAGTCTGTGGAAGTGAATGTCAATTGAAAGGAAACCAGAAAATAATCTAGGGATTTTATAACATAGTAAGTTTGGTGGTAGATGACGACTATGGTTAATGGTATAAATATAAGAATGCTCTTTTACAAAGTGTTAAGAATATGGTGATACACGGGAAAATTACAACTAATGTAATTTATGGATGATAGTAAACAGCAATATTGTATTATTTTTGCAGCAAAGGCAAAGAAGTAATTATATCAATTCTAAGGGACAACAATAAGGAGGCATAAGGGGGTATGGAATTTCTCCTTTTGGAGTAATGAAAACATTCAAAAATTGACTGAGGTGATGACAGCACAACTCTATGATGAAAATGAGAGCCACTGAGTATACGCATTGAATGGAATGTACAAAGAATGGGACTGCATAACACAGGGAATCCAGTGCTGAAGATGGACTGTGGTTAACAGAATAAAATATTAGAATGTTCTCTCACAAACTATAACTAATGTATAATACAGGGTGTTAATAATTTGGTGAGTTGGGGGGAAATACAACAAATGTAAAATATGGGCTATAGTAAATAGTAATATTCTGACAATTTTCTTTCATAGTTTGTAACAAATGTTCCATAACAATGCAAGTTGTTCTTGGTGGGGTGATGTATGGGAGCCCTAAATGATGATATGCATGTTTATTGTATAAGTTCACAACTTTTACTATACACTTATTGTTTATGTATGTTCATGCATGAATGATATACTTCAATAAAAATGTTTTAATGAAAAAAAAAAAAAAACACTGCTTTTACCTCACACTCTCTGAATGCAGGAGGTTCTTCAGTTTTGAAAACAAAGCAAGATACTTTTTCATTGGTGACTATTCTCATGTTTTGACTTACAATCAACTTCAAAATACTGCTTTTACCTAACTCTCTGTGAATGCAGTTGGTTCTTCAGTTTTGAAAACCAATAAAGAAAATTGTTTCATTGGCTGCTTTGCACAAGTTTTCATGTATAATCAGTGTCAAAACATTAGTTTTCCTAATGCTTTGTGAATACAGGACGTTCTTCAATTTGTAAGGTAATTAAGGTACTTGTTTCCTTGGCTACTATGCACATGTATTCACTTACAATCAATGTCAAAACACTGTTATTGCCTAAAGCTATGCCAATATGGTAATTTCTTCAGTTTTGAAAACTAAGCAGGATTCTTGTTCCTTGGATTCTATGAACTTGTTTCACTTAGAATCAAAGGAAAACACTAGTTTAAAATAAGACAGTCTGAATGCAGGAGGTTCTCCAATTTTGGTAACTAAGCAAGATAATCATTTCATTGGCGTCTTTGGCAGTTTGATGTAATTATAAATTCAAAAAATATAATTGAATCATGCTTGTAAACTGATCTGGTAATCTGGGAATGATTAGGTTAGGGTTAGGGCATTGGACCCCACCCCTTGGTGGGTGGGGAATTGAATATAAAAGGCAAGGCAAAGGACAGTTGAAGCAGTCTTTTGAGAAGCAGTTTTGATGTTGGAAAGAAGAGAAGAGAAGCAAGCTGTTCACCTGATCATCTACAACTGACCTTGTGGAGGAAAGAGGAGCTAAGCCCGGAGAGAAACGCAGCCCCGGGAAGAGAGGAAGGCCAGAACCCTGAACCCTGGCAAACGCCGGCAGCTGTCTTGCTCTAACACGTGGCAATGGGCTTTGGTGAGAGTAGAAACTTAATGCTTTATGGCCTGGTATCTGTGGACTTCTACCCCAAATAAATACCTTTTGTAAAGACCAACCCATTTGTAGAATTTCAAATTATCACCCCTTTGGCTGACTAATACAGCATCTATGTGCTTGTTTTCAGTTACAATCAACTTCAAAATCCTGGTTTTAACCTAATGCTCTGTGAATACAAGAGGTTCTTTAGTTTTGTAAAGTAATTAAGATACTTCTTTCTTTGGCTGCTGTGCACTTGTTTTCACTTTCAGCCAATGTCAAAACATGGCTTTTACCTAATGCTATGCCAATGCAGTACTTTCTTCACTTTTGAAATCTAAGTAAGAGTCTTGTTTCATTTGCTACTATGCACGTGTTTTCACTCACAATCAACTTCAAAACACTGGTTTTAACTAATTCTCTGTGAATGCAGGCGATACTTCAATTTTTGAAAGGAAAGTAAGATACTTGTTTCCTTGGTTTCTATGCATTAGTTTTCACTTACAATCAATGTTAAACCTGTTTTTACCTAGCGCTATGCAAATGCACTAATTTTTTCCATTTTGAAATCTAAGCAAGATACTTGCATCCTTGGCTTGAATGCACTTGTTTTCCCTTAGAATCAAAGCCAAACATTGGTTTTACCTAACACAGTCTGAATGTAGGAGCATCTCAAGTTTTGAACGCTAAGCAAGATATTCATTTCATTGGCAGCTATGCATTTGTTTTGAGTTACAATCAACTTCAAAATCCTGATTTTAACCTAATGCTCTGTAAATACAGATGGTTCTTCACTTTTTAAAAGAAAGAAAGATGCTTGTTTCCTTGGCTGCTATGCACAAGTTTTCACTTACATCCAATGTAAAAACACCGCTTTTACCTAATGCTGTGCCAATGCAATAGTTTCTTCACTTTTGAAATCTAAATAAGATTCTTCTTTCATTTGCTGCTATGCATATGTTTTCACTTATAATCAAGTTCAAAACACAGGATTTAGTTAACACTGTGAATGCAGGAGGTACTTCAATTTTGAAAGGTAAGTAAGATACTTGTTTCCTTGTCTGCTATATACTTGCTTTCACTCAGAATAAATGTCAAAATACTGCTTTTACCTAGTGCAAAGCCAATGCAGTGTTTTCTCCAGTTTTCAAAACTAAGCAAGAAACTTGTTTCCTTGGCTCAATGCAATTTTTTCACTTATAATAAAATTCAAAACACTAGCTTTACCTGACACACTCTGAATGCAGGCGGTTCTTCAGTTTTGACAACTAAGCAAGATACTCTTTTCATTGGCAGCTATGCACGTGTTTTGACTTAGAGCCAACTTCAAAACCCTTGATTAACTAAAACTCTGTGAATGCAGTCCGTTATTAGTTTTGAAAATGAATACAGAATCTTGGCACTTTGGCTGCTCTGCATGTGATTTCACTTATATTCAATGTTAAAACACTGGTTTTACCTAATGCTTTGTGAATTCACGGGGTACTAAAGTTTTGAAAAGCAAGTAAAATATTTCTTTCCTTGGCAGCTATGGTTTCACTTGCAAACAATGTCAAAACTGTGCTTTTACCCAGTATGCCAAAGCACAATTTCTTTCTGTTTTGTAAACTAAGCAAGATACTTGTTTCCTTGGCTTCTGTTCACTTGTTTTCACATGGAATCAAAGGCAAACACCGGTTTTACCTAACACATTCTGCCTGCAGGAGGGTCTCCAGTTTTGAAAACTAAGCAAGATCTCATTTCATTGGCAGCTATGCTCTTGTTTTGAGTTACAATCAACTTCAAATTCCTGCTTTTACCCTTAAGATCTGTGAATACAGGAAGTTCCTCACTTCTGTAAAGTAAGAAAGATACTGTTTCATTGGCTGCTGTGCACTTGTTTTCACTTACTACCAATGTCTAAAACTGCTTTTACCTAATGCCATGCCAATGCAATGGATTCTTCAGTTTTGAAAACTAAGCAACATACTTGTTTCCTTAGCTGCAATGCACTTGTTTCACTTACAAATAAATTCAAAACACTGGTTTTAACTAACACACTCTGAATGCAGGTGGTTCTTTAATTTTTAAAACTAAGCAAGACACTCATTTAATTGGCATCTATGCATGTTTTGACTAACAATTAACTTTAAAACCCTCATGTACATTAAATTCTGTGAATGCAATTGATTTTTCAGTTTTGAAAATGAAGAAAGAATCTTGTTTCATTGGCCTTCTTCAGTTTTGAAATCTAAGAAATTTTCTTGTTTCATTTGCTGCTATTCACATGTTTTCAATTACAATCAACTTCAAAATGCTAGTTTTACCTAACACTCTGTGAATAGAGTAGGTTTTTCAGTTTTGAAAGGTAAGACTGGGACTTGTTTCATTGGCTGCTATGCACGTATTTTCACTTATAATCAAAGTGAAACACTGGTAAAACCAACAATCTGGATGCAGGAGGTTCTTCAGTTTTGAAAACTAAGCAAGATACTTTTTTCATTGGAGACTAGGCACATGTTTTGACTTACAATCTTCTTCAAAATCCTGATTTTCCCTAATGCTCTGTGAATGTAGTTGATTCTTCAGTTTTGAAAACTAAGAAAGAAACTTGTTTCAAAGGCTGTATGCACTGTTTTCACATATAATCAATGTCAAAATTCCAGTTTCACTTAATGGTCTGTGAACACAGGAGGTTCTTCACTTTCATAAAGTAAATAACATACTTGTTTCCTTGGCTGCTATACACTTGCTTTCACTTACAATCAATGTCAAAACACCCCTCTTAACTAATGCTATGCCAATGCAGTAGTTTCTTCCCTTTTGAAATCTAAATAAGATTATTGCTTCATTTGCTGCTTTGCATGTGTTTTCACTTACAATCAACTTCAAAACACTGGTTTTACTTAACACTCTGTGAATGCAGGAGGTACTTCAATTTTTAAAGGTAAGTATATTTGTTTCCTTGGCTGCTAATCACTTGCTCTCACTCACAATCAATGACAAAACACTGCTTTTCCTTAATGCTATGCCAAAGAAGTACTTTCTACACTTTTTAATCTGTTTCTTGTTTCATTTGCTGCTATGCATGTGTTTTAACTTACAATCAACTTCAAAACACTGGT
Source organism: Tolypeutes matacus (assembly GCA_026826555.1). Classification (NCBI taxonomy): domain Eukaryota; kingdom Metazoa; phylum Chordata; class Mammalia; order Cingulata; family Chlamyphoridae; genus Tolypeutes; species Tolypeutes matacus. Next base: position 1,013,177 of record JAKSZT010050892.1, on the reverse strand, counting down.
TTTACCTAACACTCTGTGAAAGCAGTAGGTACTTCAATTTTGAAAGGTAAGTAGGGTACTTGTTTCCTTGGCTCCTATGCACACGTTTTCACTCACAATCAATGTCAAAACACTGCTTTTACCTAATGCTATGCCAATGCAGTGATTTCTTCAATTTTGAAAACTAAGCAATATACTTCTTTCCTTGGCTGCAATGCACTTGTTTTCACTTAAAATAAAATTCAAAACATTGGTTTTACCTAACACACTCTGAATGCAGGTGGTTCTTCAGTTTTGAAACCTAAGCAAGATACTGTTTTCTTTGGCAGCTTTGCACGTGTTTTACTTACAATTAACTTGAAAACCCTGTTTTACTTAAAATTCTGTGAATGCAGTCAGTTTTTCAGTTTTGAAAATGAAGAAAGAATCTTGTTTCATTGACCTCTCTGCACGTGTTTTTCCTTATAATCAATGTTAGAAGACTGGTTTTACCTAGCACTCTGCAAAATCAGGCATTACTAAAGTTTTGAAATGCAAGTGATATCCTTGTTTCCTTGGCTGCTGTGAATTTTTTTCACTCACAATCAATGTTAAAACACTGTTTTTACCTAATTCTAAGCCAATGCATTACTTTCTTCACATTTGTAATCTAAGTATGATTCTTGTTTCATTTCCTGCTTTGTATGTTTTCACTTACAATCAACTTCAAAACACTGGTTTTACCTAATGCTCTGTGAATGCAGGAGGTACTTCAATTTTGAAAGGTAAGTAAGATACTTGTTTCCTTGGCTGCTTTGCACTTGTTTCATTCACAACATCAAAACACTGCTTTTACCTAATGCTATGCCAATGCAGTACTTTCTTCACTTTTGAAATATAATTAAGTTTCCTGTTTCATTTGCTGTTATACACATATTTTCACTTACAATCAACTTCAAAACACTGGTTTTACCTAAGGGTCTGTGAATACAGTAGGTTTTTCAGTTTTGAAAAGTAAGACTGAGACTTGTTTCATTGGCTGCTATGCATGTGTTCTAACATAATAAAATTCAAAACACTGGTTTCACCTAACATGCTCTGAATGCAGGATGTTCTGCAGTTTTGAAAACTAAGCAAGGTTCTCTTTTCATTGAAGATTATGCACATGTTTTGACTTACAATCATCTTCAAAGCCCTTGTTTTCCCTAATGCTCTGTGACTGCAGTTGATTCTTCAGTTCTGAAAACTAAGAAAGAAACCTGTTTCTTGGCTGCTATGCATGTGTTTTCACTTATAATCAATGTCAAAGCTCCAGTTTCACTAATGCTCTGTGAACACAAGAGGTTCTTCACTTTTGTAAGGTAATTTACTTGTTTCCTTGGTGGCTATGCCCTTGTTTTCACTTACAATCAATGTGAAACCCTGCTTTTACCAGTGCTATGCCAATGCAGTAAATCATTCAGATTTGAAAACTAAGCAACATACTTGTTTCCTTTGTTTCTATGCACTTGTTTTCACTTAGAATCAAAGACAAACACTGGTTTTACCTAACATAAACTGAATGCAGGAGGGTCTCCAGTTTTGAAAGCTAAGCAAGATTCTTATTTTATTGGCAGCCATGCCTTTGTTTTGAGTTAAAACTCAACTTCAAAACCCTGGTTAACTTAAACTCTGTGAATGCAGTCGGTTTTTTAGTATTGAAAATGAAGAAAGAATCTTGTTTCATTGGCTGTTATGCACATGTTTTCACTTATAATCAATGTTATAACACTGGTTTTACCTAACACACTGAATTCAGGAAATATTAAAGTTTTTAAATGCAAGTGAGATACTTGTTTCCTTGGATCCTATGCACTGTTTTCACTTACAATCCATGTCAAAGCACCCCTTTACTTAAGGCTATGCCAATGAATTAATTTCTTCCATTTTGAAAACTTACAATCCATGTCAAAACACCCATTTACCTAAGGCTATGCAAATGCAATAATTTCTTCAGTTTTGGAAACTAAGCAATATACTTGTTTGCATGGCTTCTATGCACTTGTTTTCACTTTCAATCAAAAGTAAACACTGGTTTTATCTAACACAGTCTAAAGGCAGGTGGATCTCCAGTTTTGAAAATTAAGCAATATACTCCTTTCATTGGCAGCTATGCACTTGTTTTAAGTTATAATCAACTTCAAATCCTGGTTTTAACCGAATGTTCTGTGAATACAGGAGGTTCTGCACTTTTGTAAAGTAAGTAAGATACTTGTTTCCTTGGCTGCTGTGCACTTGTTTTCACTTACAACCAATGTCAAAACAACACGTTTACCTAATGCTATGCCAATAGAGTATTTCTTCACTTTTGAAATCTAAATATGATTCTTGTTTCATTTGCTTCTATGCATGTGTTTTCACTTACAATCAACTGCAAAACACTGGTTTTACCTAACACTCTTTGAATGCAGGAGGTACTTCAATTTTGAAAAGTAAGTAGGTTACTTTTCTCCTTGTCTGCTATGCATTAGCTTTCACTCAAAATCAATGTGAAACCCTGCTTTTACCTAAGGCTATGCCAATGCAGTGGTTTCTTCCCTTTTGAAAACTAAGCAAGATACTTGTTTCCTAGGCTGTGATGCACTTGGTTTTACTTACAAAACTCTGGTTTTACCTAACACACTCTGAATGCAGGCGGTTCTTCAGGTTTGACAACAAAGTGAGATACTGTTTTCATTGGCAGGTATGCACGTGTTTTGACTTACAATCAACTTCAAAATCCCGATTTACCTAAAATTCTCTGAATGCAGTTTTTTAGTTTTGAAAATGAAAGATTCTTGACACGTTGGCTGCTCTGCATGTTTTTTAACATGTAATCAATGTTAAAACACTGGTTTTACCTAACACACTGCAAATTCAGGTGGTGCTAAAGTTTTGAAATGCAAGTGAGACGTTGTTTCCTTAGCTGCTATGCTCTTGTTTTCATTTACAATCAATGTCAAAACACGATTTTACCTAATGCTATGCCAATGCAGTAGTTTCTACACTTTTGAAATTAAGTAAAATTCTTCTTTCATTTGCTGCTATGTAAATGTTTTCACTTACAATCAACTGCAAAACACTTGTTTTACCTTATGCTCTGTGAATACAGTAGGCTTTTTCAGTTTTGAAAAGTAAGACTGAAACTTGTTTAAGTGGTTACTATGCACATGTTTTCACTTATAATCAATGTCAGAACTCTGGTTTTACTTAAAGTTCTGGGAACACAGGAGGTACTACAGTTTTGAAATGCAACTGAGATACTTGTTACCTTGGCTACTATGCACTTGTTTTCACTTACAATCCATGTCAAAACACTGCTTTTACCTAGTACTATGACAAAGCACTAATTTCCTCATTTTTGAAAACTAAGAAAGATACTTGTTTCCTTGGCATTAGTGCAGTTGTTTTCATTTAATTATGAAGGCAAACACTGGTTTTACTTAACAGAGTCTGAATGCAGGGAGGAGTCCAGTTTTGAAAACCAAGCAAGATTCTCATATCATTGGCAGCTCTTCACTTGTTTTGAGTTTCAATCAATTTCAAAATCCTGGTTTCTACCAAAGGCTTTGTGAATACCAGAGTTCCTTCAGTTTTGTAAAGTAATATACTTGCTTCCTTCACTCCTATGCACTTGTTTTCACTTACAATCAGTGCAAAAACACTGCTTTTACATAATGTTATGCCAATGCAGTAGTTTCTTCACTTTTGAACTCTAAGTTAGATTCTTGTTTCATTTGCTATTATGCACGTGTTTTCACTTACAATCATCTTCAAAACACTGGTTTTACCTAACACTCTGTGAATGCAGGGGGTACTTCAATTTTGAAAGGTAAGTAAAATACTTGTTTCCTTGGCTGCTATGCACTTACTTTCACTTACAATCAAGGTCAAAACCCTGCATTTACCTAATGCTATGCAAATGTGGTGGTTTCTTCAGTTTTGAAATCTAAGCAAGATTTTTGTTTCATTTGTTGCTATGCACGTGTTTTCACTTACAATCAACTGCAATACACTGGTTTTATCTTATGCTCTGTGAATGCATTTGGTTATTCAGTTTTGAAAACCAGTAAAGAAACTTGTTTCACTGGCTGTTTTGCATGTGCTTTCACTTATAATCAATGTAAAAAAAAAAAACTGGTTTTCCGAATGCTTTGTGTATACAGGGGGTTCTTCACTTTTGTAAAGTAACTAAGGTTCTTGTTTCATTCACTGCTTTGCATTGTTTTCACTTACAATCAATGTCAAAACATTGCTATTGCCTAGTGCCATGCCAATGAACTAGTTTCTTCAGTTTTGAAAACTAAGGAAGATTCTTGTTTCCTTGGCTTCTATGCACTTGTGTTCACTTACAACCAGTGTGAAAACACAGTTTTTACTATGCCAATGCAGTAGTTTCTTCACTTCTGAAATCAAAGAAACATGCTTCTTTCATTTGCTGCTATGCACATGTTTTCACTTACAATCAACTTCAAAACACTGGTTTTACCTAAAGCTCTGTGAATACTGTAGGATTTTCACTTTGAAAAGTAATAGTGGTTCTTGTTCCATTGGCTACTATGCACGTATTTTCACTTATAATTAAAGTCAAAACACTGGTTTTACCTAACACTCTCTGAATGCAGGAGTTTTTTCAATTTTGAAAACCAAGCAATATACTCTTTTCATTGGAGACTAAGCACATGTTTTGAGTTATAGTCAACTTCAAAACCCTGGTTTTTCTAATGCTCTGTGAGTGCAGTTGATTCCTCAGTTTTCAAAACTTCAGAAGAAACTTGTTTCAGTGATTGTTATGCATGTGTTTCCACTTATAATCAATGTCAAACTCTGGCCTTACTTAAAATTCTGTGAACACAGCTTAGCTTTTCAAAAGTAAGTAAGATACTTGTTTCCTTGGCTGCTATGCCATTGTTTCCACTTACAATCAATGCCAAATCACGGCTTTTACCTAATGCTATGCCAATGCACTCATTTCTTCAGTTTTGGAAACTAAGCAAGATATTTGATTCCTTGGCTTCTATGCACTTGTTTTCACTTAGACACAAAGGTAAGCACTAGTCTTACTAATATAGTGTGAATGCAGGAGGTTCTCAAGATTTGAAAACTAACAAATATCCTCATTTCATTGGCAGCTATGCACTTCTTTTGAGTTACAATCAAATTAAAGATACTGGTTTTAACCTAATGTTCTGTGAATTCAGGAGGTACCAAGGGTTTGATATGCAAGGTTCCTTGGCTGCTCTGCATTTGTTTTCACTTCAAATCCATGTCATAGCACCTCTTTACCAAAGGCTATGCCAATGCAGTAACTTCTTAACTTTTGAAATCTAAGTAAGATTTTGTGTCATTTGCTGCTATGCATGTGTTTTAACTTACAATCAACTTCAAAACACTGGTTTTACCCAACACTCTGTGAATTCAGGAGGTACTTCAATTTTAAAAGATAAGTAACATACTTGTTTCCTTGGCTGCTATGCACTTGCTTTCACTCACAATCAATGTCAAACACTGCTTTTACTTAATGTTACACCAATGCAGTGGTTTCTTCAGTTTAGAAAACTAAGCAAGATATTTGTTTCCTTGGCTGCAATGCACTTATTTTGACTTACAATAAAATTCAAAACACTGGTTTTACCTAACACACTCTGAATGAAGGTCTTTCTTCAATTTTAACAACTAAGCAAGATACTCATTTCTTTGGCAGCTATACACATGTTTTGACTTACAATCAACTTCAAAACCTTGGTTTACCTAAAATTCTGTGAATGCAGTCACTTTTTCAGTATTGAAAATAAGAAAGAATCTTGGCACATTGGCTGCTGTGCATGTGTTTTCACTTATAATCAATGTTAAAACACTGGCTTTACTTAATGTTCTGTGAATTCAGGTGAAAAAAAGTTTTGACATGTAAGTGGGATACTTGTTTCCTTGGTTGCTATGCACTTGTTTTTACTTACAATCAGTTCCAAAACACTGCTTTTACATAATGTTATGTCAATGCAGTAGATTCTTCACTTTTGAACTCTATTTAGATTCTTGTTTCATTTGCTGCTATGCATGTGGTTTCACTTACAATCAAATACAAAATATTGGTTTTATTTAATGCTCTGTGAATATAGTAGGTTTTTCAGTTTTGAAAAGTATGTCTAAGACATGTCCCATTGGCTGCTGTGAACCTGTTTTCCATTAAAATCAACTTCAAATCCCTGGTTTACCTAAAACTCTGTGAATGCAGTCAGTCTTTCAGTTTAAAAAATGAAGAAAGAATCTTGTTTCTTTGGCTGGTATGCACGTGTTTACTCTTAAAATCAAAATCAAAACACTGGTTTTACCTCACAATCTTTGAATGCAGGAGGTTTTTCAGTCTTGGAAACAAAGCAAGATACTCTTTTCGTTGGAGACTATGCACATGTTTTGACTTAAAATCAATTTCAAAACACTGCTTTTACCTAACTCTCTGTGAATTCAGTCGGTTCTTCAGTTTTGAAAACCAATAAAGAAACTAGTTTCATTGGCTGTTTTACACGTGTTTTCACTTATAATCAATGTCAAAGCATTGGTTTTCCAAATGTTTTGTGAATACAGGAGGTTCTTCACTTTAGTAAAGTAATTAAGTTACTTGGTTCCTTGGCTGCTCTGCACTTGTTTTCACTTAAAATCAATGTCAAAACACTGCTATTGCCTACTGCTATGCCAATGCAGTAATTTCTTCAGTTTTGAAAGCTAAGTGGGATTTTTGTTTCCTTGGCTTCTATGAACTTGTTTCACTTAGAATCAAAGGCAAACGCTGATTTTACCTAACACAGTCTGTATGCAGGAAGTTCTCTAGTTTTGATAACTAAGCAAGATACTCATTTCATTGGCATCTTTGTAATTGTTTTGAGTTACAAATGACTTCACAATCTTTGTTTTAACCTAAGGCTCTGTGACTACAGGAGGTTCTTTAGTTTTGTAAAGTAAGTAAGATCCTTGTTTCCTTGGTTGATATGCATGTTTCCACTTACAACCAATGTGAAAACAACACTTTTACCTAATGCTATGCCAATACAGTGGTTTGTTCAGTTTTGAAAACTAGGCATGATACTTGTTTCCTTTGCTGCAAAGCACTTGCTTTTACTTACAATATATTTCAAAACACTGGTTTTACCTAACACCATCTGAATGCAGGTGCTTCTTCAGTTTTTACAACTAAGCACAATTTTATTTTAATTAGCATCTATGGATGTGTTTTGACTTAAACCAACTACAAAACCCTGGTTTACCTAAAACTTTGTGAATGCAGTCAGTTTTTCAGTTTTGAGAACCAATAAAGAAACTTGTTTCATTGGCTGCTTTGGACGTCTTTTCACTTACAATCAATGTCAAAACTGGTTTTTCTAATAGTTTGTGAACACAGGAAGTGCTTCACTTTTAAAAAGTAAGTAAGATACTTGTTTCCTTGGCTGCTATGCACTTCTTTTCACTTACAACCAATGCCAAAACTCTGCTTTTATCTAATGCCAAGCCAATGAAGAAGTTTCTTGACTTTTTCATTTGCTGCTATTAACTTGTTTTCACTTTCAACTTCAAAACACTGGTTTCACCTAATGCTTTGTGAATGCAGGAGATACTTCAATTTTGAAACCTAAGTAAGATACTTGTCTCTTTGGCTGCTATGCACTTCCTTTCACTCACAATCAATGTCAAAAATCCTGCTTTTACCTAATGCTATGCCAATGCATTGGTTTCTTCAGTTTTGAAATCTAAGTAAGATTCTTATTTCATTTGCTGTATTGCACCTGTTTTCACTTACAATCAACTTCAAAACACTGGTTTTACCTAATGCTATGTGAATACAGTAGGTTTTTCTGCTTGAAAATTAAGACTGAGAATTGTTTCACTGGTCACTATGCACGTGTTTTCACTTATACTCAAAGTCAAAACTATGGTTTTACCTAACACTCTCTTAATGCAGGTCTACTTCGGTTTTGACAACTATTCAATATACTCTTTTCATTGGATTCTATGCACATGTTTAACTTACAAGGAACTTCAAAACCCTGGTTTTACCTAATTCTCTGAGAACACAGTTGATTCTTTAGTTTTGAAAACTAAGAAATAAACTTGTGTCAGTGACTGCTATGCATGTGTTTCCCCTAATAGTCAATGTCAAAACCCCGGTTTTACTTAATGCTCTGTGAACACAGGATGTGCTTCACTTTTGAAAAGTAAGTAAGAAACATGTTTCCTTGGCTGCTATGCACTTGTGTTCACTTACAATCAATGTCAAAACACTGCTTTCACCTAGTGCTATGTTAGTGCATCAATTTCTTCAGTTTTGAAAACTAAGCAAGATACTTATTTCCTTAGCTTCTTTGCACTTTTTTCACTTAGACTCAAAGGCAAACACAGGGTTTACCTAACACAGTCTGAATGAAGGAGGTCTCCAGTTTTGAAAACTAAGCAATATACTCATTCCATTGGCAGCTATGTGCTTGTTTTGAGTTACAGTCAACTTCAAAATCCTGGTTTTAACCAAATACTCAGGGAATACAGGAAGTTCTTTACTTTTGTAAAGTAAGTAAGGTACTTGTTTCCCTGGCTGCTATGCACTTGTTTTCACTTATAACCAATGTCAAAACACTGCTTTTACCTAATGCTATGCCAATGCAGTAGTTTCTTCATTTTTGAAATCTAAGTAAGATTCTTGTTTCATTTGCTGCTATGAACATGTTTTCACTCCAATCAGCTTCAAAACACTGGTTTCACCTAATGCTCTGTGAAAGCAAGTGGTCATTCAAATTTAAAAGGTAAATAAAATACTTGTTTCTTGGGTTGTTGTGCAATTCCTTTCACTCACAATCAATGTCAAAAATGCTACTTTTACCTAATGGTATTCCAGTGCAGTGGTTTCTTCAGTTTTAAAATCTAATTAAGATTTGTTTTTCATTTGCTGCTATGAAAAAGTTTTCACTTACAATCTACTTCAAAACACTGGTTTTACCTAATGCTCTGTGAATACAGTAGGTTTTTCAGTTTGAAAAATAAGACTGAGACTTGCTTCATTGGCTGTTATGCACATGTTTTCACTTATAGTCAAAGTCAAAACACTCATTTTAGCTAACAGTCTCTGAATGCAGGAGTTTCTTCAGTTTTGAAAACTAAGCATTTGAGACTATGCACACATTTTGACTTACAATCAACTTCAAAACCCTGGTTTTAAATAATGGTCTGTGGATGCAGTTGATTCTTTTCCTTTGAAAACTAAGAAAGAAACTTGTTTCAGGGACTGCTATGCATGTGTGTGCACTTATAATCAATATCAAAAGGGCAATTTTACTTAATGCTTTGTGAAGAAAGGAGGTGCTTCACTTTTGAGAAGTAAATAAAATACTTGTGTCCTGGCAGTTATGTACCTATTTTCACTTACAATCAATGAGAAAACAATGGCTAACATAATGCTCTTGAAATGCAGTAGATTCTTTTGTTGGGAAAACTATACAATTTACTTTTTAAGTGAATGCTACACACTTGTATCCACTTGCAGTCAATGGCAAATAAGTTGTGATACCTAACACTATGTGAATACAGTAGTTCCTTCAGTTGTGAAAACCAAGCACATTAATTCTATAATTGGCTGCTATGCATTTGTTTTAACTTAAAACAAATGTCAAATACATGGTTTTACCTAAAATTCTGGGAATGCAGACATTTCTTCACTTGTGAAAACTAAGGAAGTTATTTGTTTAATTGGCTGCTACACACTTGTTTTCACTTGCATTCAACATCAAAACACTTTGACCTAATGCTCTGTGAAAGAAGGAGGTTCTTCCATTTTGAAAACTCTGCAAGTAGCTTGTTTAATTGCTTGCTGCACAATTGTTTTCACTTACAATCAATGTCAAATCACTGGTTTTGTTTAATGCTCAGTGAATGCATGAGGTTCCTCAGGTTTGAATTCCAAGCAAGAAGTTTGATTTGCTACTATGCAGTTGTTTTCACTTACAATCAATGTCAAAACCCTGGTTTTACCTAACACTCTGTGAATTAATGAAGTTCCTCAGTTTTCAAAATTAAGCAAAGTACTTGTTTAATAGCATACTATTCACTTCTTCTCACTTACAATCAATGAAAAACAATGGTTTTACCTAAAGTTTTTGTGAATGTAAGTGGTTCTTCAGTATGGAAAACTATGTAAGTTAATCATTTAATTGCCTGCTGACCACTTCTTTTCACTTACAATCCATGTAAAAGCACTGGACTTACCAAATGCTCTGTGAATGCAGTAGGTTATTCTGTTTTGAATTCTAAGCAAGTTACTTGTGTTATTTACTGGTATTTTTTCAAAGTTACAATCAATGCCAAACCAGTGATTTTACCTAATGCTCTGTGAATGCAGGATGTCCTTCAGATTTGAAAACTCAGCAAGCTACTTGTATAATTGGCTGTTATGCACTAGTTTTCACTGAAAATCAATGTCAAAATGTTGACATTGTGACGGAAATATATTCTTCAGATGTGAAAACTAAGCAAGCTATTCATTTAATTGCCTGCTTCACACTTCTTCTCACTTACAATCAATGTCAAAGCAGTGGTGATACATAAGATTCTGTGAATCTAGTCATTTCTTCACTTGTGAAAACCAAGCAAGTAGTTGTTTATTTGGCTTCAATGCACTTGTTTTCACATACAATAAATATCAAAATACTGGTTTTTACCTTATGCTCTGTGAATGTAGGAGGTTCTTCAGTTTTGAAAACTATGCAAATTTCTTCTTTATTTGGCAGCTATGGCACTTGTTTTCATTTACAATCAATGTCAAAAGACTGGTTTTACCTAATACTCTGTGAATGCAGTACATTCTTCAGTTTTGAAAACTAAGCAGGTTACTTGATTAGTTGCCTAGTATGCACTCGTTTTCACTTACAAGGTCAAGATGCTGATTTAACCTAATACACTGAGAATGCAGTTGTTCTTCAAGTTCTGAAAACTAAGCAAGTTAATTTTTCATTGGGTGCTTTGAAGTTGTTTTCATTTACAATCAGTAACAAAACAATGGTTTGCTAATAATCTAGGAGTGCACTATTTCTTCAGTTTGGAAAACTAAGCAATTTACTTTTTAAAATGAATGCTATGCTCTTGTTTTCACTTATACTCAATGGCAAATCAGTTGTGATACCTAACACTCTGTGAGTGCTGTAGTTTCTTCAGGTGTGAAAACTAAGCATGTTACTTCTTTATTTGGCTACTATACACTTGTTTTAACTTACAACCAAGGTCAAAACCATAGTTTTGCCTGACATTCTGAGAATTCAGTACGTTCTTCATTTGTGAAAATTAAGGAAGTTATTTCTTTAATTGGCTACTATGCACTTGCTTTCACTTACATTCAATATCAAAATCCTTGTTTGACCTAATACTCTGTGAATGAAGGAGGTTCTTTAGTTTTGAAAACTAAGCAATTTGCTTGTTTAATTACCTGCTACACACTTGTTTTCACTTTCAATCAATGTCAAAATACAGGTTATATCTAATAATTGTGAATGCTGTACTTTCTTCAGTTGTGAAAATTAAGGAAGTTCCCTTTTCATTTGGTGCTTTGGACTTGTTTTCACTTACAACCAATGTTAAAACACTGGTTTTACCTAATGCTTTCTGAACGAAGGAGGTTCTTCAGTTTTGAAAAATTATGCATGGTACTTGTTAACTAGGATACTATTCACTTCTTCTCACTTATAATCCATGAAAAAAACAATGGTTTTACTTAACACTTAGTGAATGTAAACTGTTCTTCAGTTTTGAAAACTAAGCAAGTTACTCATTTAATTGCCTGCTTCACAGTTCTTTTCACTTACAATCAATATCAAAGCATTTGTTATACATAAGATTCTGTGAATGCAGTCATTTCTTTCACTTGTGAAAACCAAGCAAGTCCTTGTTTAATTGGCTGCTATGCACTTGTATTCACATACAATAAATATCAAAACACTGATTTTATATAATGCTTTGTGGATGCAGTAGATTATTCAGGTTTGAAAACAAAGCAAGTTACTTTTTAAAATTCTGCTATGCACTTGTTTTCAATTACAATGTCCATATGCTGTTTTTATCTAATATGCTGAGAATGCAGTTGTTTCTTCAAGTTGTGAGAACTAAGCAAGTTACTTTTTCATTGGGTGCTCTGCAATTGTTTTCACTTACAATCAATGTAAAAACACGGGTTTTACATAATGATCTGCAATGCAGTAGTTTCTCCAGTTTTGAAAACTAAACAATTTACTTATTTTAATGAATGCTACACACTTGTTTCACTTACAGTCAATGGCAAATCTGCTGTAATAACTAACACTCTGTGAATGCAGTACTTTCTCCAGTTGTTAATACTTAGCACGTTACTTCTTTAATTGGCTGCTATGCACTTTTTTCACTTACAATCAATGACAAAATGCTTATTTTACCTAATACTTTTGAATGCAATTTTTTTCTGTTGTGAAAACTAAGCAAGTTACTTTTTCATTTGGTGCTAGGCATTTATTTTCACTTGCAAACAATGTCCAAACCCTGGTTTTACCTAATTGTCTGTGAAACTAGGAAGTCCTTTAATTTTGAAAACAAAGCAAATTACTTCTTTCTTTGTCTGCTGTGGCACTTGTTTTCACTTACTATCAACTTCAAAACACTGGTTATATCTAATGCCCTGTGAATGCAGGTGGTTCTGCTGTTTAGAAAACTAAGCAAGTTACTTGTATAATTGGCTGTTACACACTTGTTTTCACAGACAATCAAAGTCCAAATGCTGGTGTTACATAACAATTTTGAATGCAGTAGTTTCTTCACTTGAGAAAACTAAGCAAGTTACTTTTTCATTTGGTGTTATGCACTTGTTTTCACTTACAGCCAATGTTAAAACCCTGGTTTTATCTAAAGCTCTGTGAATGAAGGAGTTTCTTCAGGTTTCAAAAATTAAGGAAAATACTTGTTACTAGGATAATATTCACTTGTTTTCACTTACAATCAATATCAAAATTGTGGTTTTACCTAACCCTATGTAAATGCAGGAGTTTTTCAATTGTGAAAACTAGGCACATTTCTTATTTAATTGGCTGCTATGCACTTGTGCTCACTTACCATAAATGAAAAAATCACTGGTTATACCTAATGCCCTGTGAATGCATGAGGTTCTTCAGTTTCCAAAATTAAGGAAGTTACTTGTACAGTAGGACACTATTCACTTGTTTTCCGGTACAATCAATGTCAATATACTGGTTTTACCTAATATGCTGATAATGCAGAAGTTTCATCAGTCATGAAAACTAAGCATGTTACTTCTTTATTTGGCTATTGTGCACTTATTTTATTTTACAACCAATATCATAACCATGGTTTTACCTAATGCTCTGTGAATGTAGGAGGTTCTTCAATTTTGAAAACAAAGCAAACTATTTCTTTCTTTCACTGCTATGGCACTTGTTTTCACTTACAATCAATGTAAAAACCCTGGTTATACTAATGCTCTGGGAATGCAGAAAGTTCTGCAGATTTGAAAGCTAAGCAAGTTGCTTGCTTATTTGCCTGTTACACCCTTGTTTCCACTAACAATGTCAAAACACTGGTTTTGCCTAATGCTCTTTAAAAATGCATGAGGTTCTTCAGTTTTGAATTCCAAGCAAGTAGTTTAATTTGCTGCTTTGCCCTTGTTTTCACTTACAACCAATGTCAAACCCTGGTTTTAGCTAACACTCCGTGAATGAACGTGGTTCTTCAATTTTCAGCTGATTAAGCAAGGTACTTGTTTAATAGGATACTATTCACATTTTCTCACTTACAATCAATGAAAAAACACTGGTTTTACCTAACACTTTCTTGAATGTAAGTGGTTGTCACTTTGGAAAACTAAGCACGTTACTCATTTAATTGCCTGCTACACAACTCTTTTCACTTACAATCAATGTCAAAATGGTGGTTTAACCTAACACTCTGTGAATGCAGGAGTTTCTTCAGTTGTGAAAACTTGGCACCTTACTTCCTTAATTGGCTACTCTACAGTTGATCTCACAATGAATGAAAAAACACTGGTTTTACCTAATGCTTTGTGAATGTAAGTGGTTCTTCAGTTTTTAAAACAATGCAAGTAATACACTTAATTGACTGTTGCACACTTCTTTTCACTTACCATCAATGTTAAAGCACTGGTTTTACCTAATGTTCTGTGAATGCACTAGGTTATTGTGCTTTGAATTCTTATCATTACTTATGTTAATGCTGGTCTTTGGGATTAATTACCAAGGTATTTGTTTACTAGGATACTATTCACATCTTCTCACTTACAATCAATGAAATATCACTGCTTTTACCTAACATTTTGTGAACGTAAGTGGTTCTACAGTTTTGAAAACTAAGCAAGTTTCTCACTTTATTGCCTGTTTCACATTTCTTTTCACTTACAATCAACATCAAAGCAGTAGTGATACATAAGATTCTGTGAATACAGTCATTTTTTCACTTGTGAAAACCAAGCAAGTCTTAGCTTAATTGGCTGCTATACACTTGTTTTAACATACAATAAATATCAAAACACTGGGTTTATCTAATGCTTTGTGAATGTAGGAGGTTTTTCAGTTTTGAACTAAACAAATGACTTCCTTATTTGGCTGCTATGGCACTTGTCATCACTTACAATGTCAAAACTCTGGTTTACCTAATGCTCTGTGAATGCAGTAGGTTCTTCAGTTTTGAAAATTAAGCAAGTTACTTCTTTAATTGGCTGCTATGCACTTCCTTTCTCTTACAAAGTCAATATGCTGGTTTTACCTAATATGCTGAGAATTCAGTTTTTTCTTAAAGTTGTGAAAACTAAGCAAGTTACTTTTTCATTGGATGCTGTGCACTGGTTTTTACCTACAATGATTGACAAAACAATGGTTAACCTAACACTCTTGGAATGCAGTAGTTACTTCAATTTGGAAATCTAAACAATTTACTTCTTTAAATGAATGCTACACACTTGTTTTCACTTACAGTCAATGGCAAATAAGTTGTGATACCTAACATACTGTTAATGCAGTAGTTTGTTCTTTTGTTGAAAACTAAGCACATTACTTCTTTAATTGGCTGCTATACACTTGTTTTAACGTAAAACCAATATCAAAACCATGGTTTTAGCAAATGTTCTGAGAATGCAGTTGTTTCTTCACTGGTGAAAACTAAGGAAGCTATTTCTTTAATTGGCTCCTATGCAGTTATTTTAACTTACATTCCATATCAAAACATTTGTTTGCCTTAGTGCTCTGTGAATGAAGGAGTTTCTCCAGTTTTGAAAACTAAGAAAGTTGCTTGATTAATTGCCTACTGCACACTTTTTTCACTTACATCAATATCAAAACAGTGGTTTTACCTCATGCTCTGTGAATGCATGATGTTTTTCAATTTTGAATTCCAATCAAGGAAATTAGTTTGATGCTATTCGCTTGTTTTAACTTAGAACAATTTCAAAACCCTGGTTTAACACAAAACTATGAAAGAAGGGGGTTTTCAATTTTCAAAAATTAAGCAAGGTACTTGTTTAATAGAAACTAATCATTCTTCTCACTTACAATCAATGAAAAACACTGGTTTTACCTTTTTGAATGTAAGTGGTTTTTCAGTTTTGAAAACTAAGCAATTTCCTCATTTAATTGCCTGCTCCACACTTCTTTTCACTTACAATCAATGTCAAACCAGTGGTGATACATAAGATTCTGTGAATGCAGTAATTTCTTCACTTGTGAAAAGCAAGAAAGTCCATGTTTAATTGGCTGCTATGCACTTTTTTCACGTACAATAAATATCAAAACACTGGTTTTACCTAAAGCTCTGTGAATGTAGGAGGTCCTTCAGTTTTGAAAACTGAGCAAATTACTTCTTTATTTGGCTACTATGACACTTGTTTTCACTGACAATCAATGTTAAAACACTCGTTTTAACTACTGCTCTGTGAATGCAGTAATTTTTTCAGTTTTGAAAATTAAGCAAGTTACTTGTTTAATTGACTGCTATGCACTTGTTTTCACATTCAATGTCAATATACTGGTTTTACCTAATATGCTGATAATGCAGTCATTTTTCCAGTTGTGAAAATTAAGCAAGTTACTTATTAATTGGGTGCTATACACTTTTTCACTTACAATCAATGAAAAGTAATGGTTTTCTTAATGATCTTGGAATGCAGTAGTTTCTTCAGTTGGGAAAACTTAGTGAGTTACTTCTTTAAATGAATGCTATGCACTTGTTTTCACTTACAATGCAAAACACTGGTTTTACCTAATGCTCTGTGAATGCATGAGGTTCTTCAGTTTTGAATTCAAAGCAAGTAATTTAATTTGCTGCTATGCACTTGTTTTCACTTACAAACAATTTCAAAACCCTGGTTTTGCCTAACACTCTGTGAATGAAAAAGGTTCTTCAATTTTCAAAAATTAAGCATGGTACTTGTTTAATAGGATACTATTCACTTATTCTCACTTCCAAACAATGAAAAAATACTGGTTTTACCTTGAGTGTAAGTGGTTCTTCAATGTTGAAAATTAAACAAGTAACTCATTAATTGCCCGCTCCACACTTCTTTTCACTTACAATCAATGACAAAATGGTGATTTTACCTAATGCTCGGTGAATGCAGGAGTTTCTTCAGTTGTGAAATCTAAGCATATTAATTCATTAATTGGCTTCTTTGCACTTGTCCTCTCAACCACTGAAAAAACACTGGTATTACCAAATGCTTTGTGAATGTAACTGGTTCTTCAGTTTGAAAGTTATGCAAGTTTCTCATTTAATTGCATGCTGCACACTTCTTTTCACGTACAATCAATGTCAAATCATTGGTTATCCCTAATGTTCTGTGAATGCAGTAGGTTATTCTCTTTTGAATTCTAAGCAACTTACCTGTGTTATATGCTGGTATTTATTCTCATTTACAATCGTTGCCAAGACAATGGTTTTACCTAATGCTCTATGAATGCATGATGTTCTTCAATTTTGAATACCAAGCAAGGAGTTTAGTTTCCTGCTATGCACCTGTTTTCATTTACAAACAATTTCAAAACCCTGTTTAACCTAATGCTCTGTGAATGAAGGAGGTTCTTCAGTTTTCAAAAGTTAAACAAGACACTCATTTAATATGATACTATTCCCTTGGTTTCACTTACAATCAATGTAAAAATGGTAGTTTTACTTAATGTTCTGAGGATGCAGTCATTTCTTCACTTGTGAAAAATAGGCATGTTACTTCTTTAATTGGCTGATTTGCACTTGTTTTCACGTACAATCAATGAAAAACCACTAGTTTTACCTAATGCTCTGTGAATGTGGGAGGTTTCTCAGTTTTGATAACTAAGCAATTTACTTATTTGGCTGCTATGCACTTGTTTTCACTTACAATCAATGTAAAAACACTGGTTTTTCCTAATGCTCTGTGAATGCAGTAGGTTCTTCAGTTTGAATTCTAAGCAAGTTACTTGTTTAATTGGCTGCTATGCACTTGTTTTGAATTACATTCAATATCAAAACACTTGTTTGACCTAATGCTCTGTGAATGAAGGAGCTTCTTCAGTTTTGAAAACTAAGCACATTGCTTGTTTAATTGCATGCTACACACTTGTTTTCACTTACAATCAATGTCAAACCCTCTTTTAACCAAATGCTCCCTGAATGAATGGGATTCTACAGTTTCGATTTCCAATCAAGTAGTTTAATTTGCTGCTGTGCAATTGTTTTCACTTACAACCAATGTCAAATACCTGGTTTTACCTAACACTCTGTGAATGAAGGAGGTTTTTCGAATTTCAAAAATTATGCAAGGTACTTGTTTAATAGGATACTATTCACTTCTTCTCACTTACAATCAATGTCAAAATGGTGGTTTACCTATCCCTCTGTAAATTCAGGAATTTCTTCAGTTGTGAAATTCAGGCACATTACTTACTTAATAGGCTGCTTTGCACTTGTTCTCAATTACATCAATGAAAAAAATACTGGTTTTACCAAACACTTTGTGAATATAAGTGATTCTTCAGTTTTGAAAATAGGCATGTTACCCATTTAGTTGCCTGCAACACACTTCTTTTCATTTATAATCGATGTGAAAATGCTGGTTTTACCTAATGCTCTATGAATGCAGGTGTTTCTTCAGTTGTGCAAACTAGGCACTTTAGCCCCTTAATTGGCTGCTTTGCACATGTTCTCACAGTTAACAAAATAAGCTGGTTTTACCTAACACTTTGTGAATATAAGTGGTTCTAAAATTTGGAAAACTATGCAAGTTACTCATTTAATTTCCTACTGCACACTTCTTTTCACTTTTAATTAATGTCACTGGTTTTACCTAATGCTCAGTGAATGCAGTAGGTTATTCTGTTTTGAATTCTAAGAAAGTTACTTGTGGTATTTGCTGATATTTATTCCCAGTTACAATCAATGCCAAAACAGTGGTTTTACCTAGTACCTTATGAATACAGGAGTTCATTCAGTTTTGAAAATTAAGCAAGTTACTTATACAATTTTCTGTTACACACTTGTTTTCACTTACAATCAATGTTAAAATTCTGGTTTGACCTAATACTTGTGAAGACAGTAGTTTCTTCAGTTGTGAAAAGTAAGCAAGTTACTATTTCATTAGGCACTATGCACTTGTTTTCACTTACAACCAATGACAAAGCAATGGTTTCCTAATGCTTTTGGAATGCAGTAGTTTCTCCAGTTGGGAAAACTAAGGAATTTACTTCTTTAAATGTATGCTATGCAATTGTTTTCACTTACAGACAATGGCAAACCACTTGTGATCCCTAACTGTGAATGTAGTAGTTTCTTCATTTGTGAAAATTAAGGAAGTTGTTTCTTTAATTGGCTGCTACACACTTATTTTCACTTACATTCAATATCAAAACTCTGGTTTTACTTAATGCTCTGTGAATGCATGAGGTTCTTCAGTTTTGAATTTCAAGCAACTAGTTTGATTTTCTTCTATGCACTTTATTTTCACTTACAAGAAATGCCAACACCCTGGTTTTACCTAACACTCTGTGAATGAAGGAGGTTCTTCAAATTTGAAAAATTAAGCAATGTACTTTTTAATAGGATACCATTCACATCTTCTCACTTAAAATCAATGAAAAAACAATGGTTTTACCAAACTCTTTGTGAATGTAAGTGGTTATTCAGTTTTGAAAACTAAGGAAGTTACTCATTAACTACTTGTTACACATTTCTTTTCACTTACAATCAGTGTCAAAATGGTAGTTTCATCTAATGCTCTGTGAATGCAGGAGTTCCTTCAGTTGTGAAAACTTGATACAGTACTTACTTAATTGGCTGCTTTGCAGTTGATCACACAAGCATTGAAAAAAAAAACAGTGGTTTTACCTAATGCTTTGTGAATAAAAGTTGTTCTTCAGTTTGGAAAACTATGCAAGTTATGCATTTAATTGACTGTTGCACATTTCTTCTCACTTACAATCAATACCAAATCACTGGTTTTACCTAATGCACTCTGAATGCAATACGTTATTCTGTTTCAAATTCTAAGCAATTTACTTGTGTTATTTGCTGGTATTTATTCTGACTTAAAATCAATGCCAAAACAGTGGTTTTACCTAGTGCCTTATGAATGAAAGAGGTCCTTCAGTTTTGAAAACTAAGCAAGTTACTTGTATAATTGCCTGTTATTCTCCTGTTTTCACTTAAAATCAATGTCAAAATCATGGATTTACCCAATGCTCTGAGAATGAAGGAGGTTCTTCAGTTTTCAAAAATTAAGGAAGTTACTAGTTTAATGGGATACTATTCACTTGTTTCCCTTACAGTCAATGGCAAAATGGTGATTTTACCTAACACTCTATGAATGCAGGTGTTTCTTCAGTTGTGAAATCTAGGCATATTAATTCCTTAATTGTCTGCTTTGCATTTGTTCTCACAATCATTGAACAAACACTGGTTTTACATAATGCTTTATGATTATAAGTGATTCTTCAGTTTTGAAAACTAAGGAAATTGCTCATTTAACTGCCTGCTTCAGACTTCTTATACTTGCCATCAATATTATGTATGCCATCAGTGGGTATACATAAGATGCTGTGAATGCAGTCAGTTCTTCACTTGTAAAAACCAAGCAAGTCCTTGTTTATTTGACTGCTATGCACTTGTTTTCAATTACAATAAATATCAAAACACTGGTTTTACCTAAGATTTTGTGAATGTAGGGAGTTCTTCAGTTTTCAAAAGTAAGCAAATTATTTCTTTATTTGGCAGCTAAGGCACCTGTTTTCACTTACAATCAATGTCAAAACACTGATTTGACCTAATGCTCTGTGAATGCAATACATTCGTCAGTTTTGAAAACTAAGCAAGTTACTTCTTTAATTGGCTCCTATGCACCTGTTTTCACTTACAATATCAATATGCTGGTGTTACTTAATATGCTGAGAATGCACTTGCTTCTTCAAGTCGTGAAAACTAAACAAGTTACTTTTCATTGGGTGCTATGCACTTGTTTTCACTTACAATCAAGGAAAAATGGTTTACCAAACACTCTTGGAATGCAGTAGTTTCTTCTGTTGGGTAAACTAAGCAATTTTCTTCTTTAAATGACTGCTATGCACTTGTTTCCACTGACAGACAATTGCAAATCAGTTGTGATACCTAATATTCTTTGAAATTACTATTTTCTTCTGATGTGAAAACCAAGCACATTAGTTCTCTAATTGGCTGCAATGCACTTTTTTAACTTACAACCAATGTCACAACCATGGTTTTACCTAACATTCTGGGAATGCAGTAGTTTCTTTGTGAAAATGAAAAAAGTTATTTATTAACTTGACTGCTACTAACTTTTTTCACTTACATTCAATATCAAAGCACTTGTTTGACCTAATGCTCTGTGAAAGAAGGAGGTTCTTCAGTTTTGAATACTAAGAAAATTGCTTGTTTAATAGCCTGCTACACACTTATTTTCACTTACAGTGAATGTCTAAACACTAGTTTTACCTAATTCTCAGTGAATGCACTAAGTTCTTCAGTCTTGAATTCCAAGCAAGTAGTTTAATCTGCTGCTATGCATTTGTTTTCACTTACACTCAATGTCAAAACCCTGGTTTTACCTAACACACTCTGAATGAAGGAGTTTCTTAAATTTTCAATAATTAAGCAAGGTACTTATTAAGTAGGATACTATTCACTTCTTCTCATTTACAATCAATGAAAAAACACTGGATTTACCTATTGCTTTTTGAATGTAAGTGGTTCTTCAGTTCTGAAAACTAAGCAAGTTACTAATTTAATTGTCTGCTTCATACTTCATTTCAATTACAATCCATGTCAAAGAAGAAGTGATACATATGATTCTGTGATTGCAGTCATTTCTTCACTTGTGAAAACCAAGGCATTCCCTGTTTAATTGTCTGCAATCGACTTGTTTTCACATAGAAATTATATCAGAACACTGGTTTTACCTAATGTTCTGTGAATGTAGGAGGTTCTTCAGTTTTGAAAACGAAGTAAGTTGCTCAATAATTGCCTGCTACACACTTGTTTTCACTTACAATCAAAGTCAAAACACTGGTTTTTCCTAATGCTCTGTGAATGCATGAGTTTCTTCAGTTTTTAATTCCAACAAGTAGTTTAAATTGCTGCTATGCCCTTGTTTTCACTTACAACCAATGTCAAAACCCTGGTTTCACCTAATACTCTGTGAATGAAGGAGATTCTTCAACTTTCCAAAATTAAGCATGGTACTTTTTTAATAGGATACTATGAACTTCTTCTCACTTACAATCAATGATAAAACACTGGGTTTACCTGTGTAATTGTAAGTGGTTCTTCAGTTTTGAAAACTAAGCAAATTACTCATTTAATTGCCTGCTACACACTTCTTTTCACTTACAATCAATGTCACAATGGTGGTTTTTGCCTAAAGCTCTGTGAACATAGGAGTTTCTTCCGTTGTGAAACTTAAGCATGTTACTTCCTTAATTGGCTGCTTTGCACTTGTTCTCACAATCAAAGAAAAAACACTGGCTTTGCCTAATGCTTTGTGGATGTAAGTGGTTCTTCAGTTTGGAAAACTATGCAAATTACTCAAGTAATTTCCTGCT
This sequence comes from Tolypeutes matacus, assembly GCA_026826555.1. NCBI lineage: Eukaryota > Metazoa > Chordata > Mammalia > Cingulata > Chlamyphoridae > Tolypeutes > Tolypeutes matacus. The sequence goes on along the minus strand of JAKSZT010050892.1, from coordinate 991,101 downwards.
GCATAATTCTTTTCACTTACAATCAATGTAGAAGCACTGGTTTTACCTAATGCTGTATGAATGCAGGCAGTTCTTCAGTTTTGAAAACTAAGCAAGTTACTTGTTTAATTTGAGTCTATGCACTAATATTCACTTACAATGTCAATATGCTTGTTTTACCTAATATTCTGAGAATACAGTTCTTTCTTCAAGTTGTGAAAACTAAGCAAGTTACTTTTTCATTGGGTGCTATGCACTTGTTTTCGCTTAAAATCAATGACAAAACAATGGTTTACCTGATGCTCTTGGAAGGCAGTAGATTCTTCAATTGGGAAAACTAAGCAAATAATATCTTTAAATTAATGCAATGCACTTGTTTTCACTTACACTCAATGGCAATCAGTTGTGATACCTAACACACTGTGAATGCAATAGTTTCTTCATTTGTGAAAACTAATGTAGTTATTTATTTAATTGGTTGCTATGCACTTGTTTTCACTTGCATTCAATATCAAAACACTTTTTTGGCCTTATGTTCTGTGATTGAAGAAGGTTCTTCTATTTGAAAACTAAGCAAGTTGCTTGTTTAATTGCCTGCTACACATTTGTTTTCACTTGCAATCAATATCAACGAAGTGGTTTGACCCAATGCTTTATGAATGCATGAAGTTCTTCAGTTTTTAATTCCTAGGAAGCAATTTAATTTGCTGCTATACACTTGTTTTCATTTATAACCAGTGTCAAACCCCTGGTTTTACCTAAGAATCTGTGAATGAAGGTGGATTTTCAATTTTCAAAAATTAAGCAAGGTACTAGTTTAATAGGATACTATGAATTTCTTCTCACTTGCAATCAATGAAAAGCACTGGTTTTACCTCTGTGAATATAAGTGGTTCTTCAGTTTTGAAAACTAAGTAAATTACTCATTTAATTACCTGCTTTACAATTCTTTTCACTTACAATCAATGTCAAAATGGTGGATTTAACTTATGCTCTGTGCACACAGGAGTTTGTTCAGTTGTGAAAACTAGACATGTTACTTCTTTAAATGGTGGCTTTGCACTTGTACTCACAATGTAAAAAACCCGGGTTTACCTAAACCCTTGTGAATGTAAGTGGGTCTTCAGTCTGGAACACTATGTAAGTTAATTAATTGTCTACCACACACTTCTTTTCACTTACAATCAATGTCAAAGCACTGGTTTTACCTATGGCCCTGTGAATACAGTTGGTTATTCAGTTTTGACTTCTAAGAAAGTTATTTGTGTTAATTGATGGTGTTTTTTCTCACTTACAATCAGTGCCAAAACAGTGGTTTTAACCAATGGTCTATGAATGCAGGAGGGTCTTCAGTTTTGAAAACCAAGCAAGTTACTTGTATAATTGGCTGTTACACACTGGTTTTACCTAATGTTCTGTGAATGAAGGAAGCTTTTCAATTTTCAAAAGTTAAGGATGATACTTTTAAAGAGGATATTATTCATTTGTTTTCACAAATAATTAATGTGAAAAGCCTGGTTTTACCTAACAATCTGTGAATGAAGGAAGTTCTTCAATTTTCAAAGTTAAGCAAGGTACTTTTTTTATATGATCCTAATCACTTCTTTTCACTTACAATCAATGAAAAAACAAGGATTTTACCTAATGCTTTGTGGATGTAAGTGGTTCTCCAGGATTGAAAACTAAGAAAGTTACTCATTTAAATGCCTGCTTCACACTTCTTTTCACTTAAAATCAATTTCAAAGCAGTGGTGATACATAAGATTCTGTGAATGCTGTCATTTTTTCACTTATGAAAACGGAGGAAGTCCTTGTTTAATTGTCTGCTATGCAATTGTTTTCACATACAATATCTATCAAATCACTGGTTTTATCTAATGCTCTGTGAATGTAGGAGGTCCTTCAGTTTTGAAAACTTTGCAATTTTCTTTTTTATTTGGTTGCTATGGCACTTATTTTCACTTACAATCAATGTCAAAGCTCTGGTTTTACCTAATTCTCTGTGAATGTAGTACGCTCTTCAGTTTTGAAAACTAAGCAAATTACTTTAATTGGCTGCTATCCACTAAGTTTCCCTTACAATGTAAATATTCTGGATTTACCTAATACTATGAGAATGCAGTTGTTTATTAAGTTCTGAAATCTAAGCAATTTACTTTTTCTTTGGGTGCTATGCACTTGTTTTCACTTACAATCTATGACAAACCAATGTTTACCTAACCCTCATGGTGTGCAGTCATTTCTTCATTTCAGAAATCTAAGCAATTTACTTCTTTAAATGACTGCTATGCACTTGTTTTCACTTAAAGTCAATATCAATACACTTGTTTGACCTAATGCACTCTGAATGAAGGAGGTTCTTCAGTTTTAAAAACTAGGCCAGTTGCTTGTTTAGTTGCCTGCTACACACTTTTTTCACTTATAATCAATGTCAAATACATTTATTTTACTTAATGCTCTGTGAATGCAGTAGGTGCTTCTGTTTTGAATTCCAAGAAAGTTCTTTAATTTGCTGCTATGCACTTGTTTTTCACTTACAACAAATGTCAAAACCCTGGTTTTACCTAACACTCTCAATGAAGGAGGTTCTTCAGTTTTCCAAAATTAAGAAGATACATATTTAATAGGATGCTATTCACTTGTATTCATTTACAATCAATGTCAAAAATCATAGTTTTACCTAATGATCTGAGAATGAATACATGTCTTCCCTTGTGAAAACTAGACACATTACTGACTTAATTGGCTGCTTTGCATTGTTTTCACATACAATCAATGAAAAACCACTGGTTTTACCTAATGTCCTGTGAATGTAGGAGGTTCTTCAGTTTTGAAAACTATGCTCTCCATGGTTTCCACAGGCCTCTATATTCTCACAGACTTCTGTCCCCCTGTCCTTCACCTGACTTCACAGTCTCCACAGGCCTCCTTGGGCTCCACAGACTCCATTGGCTCCTCGGACTCCATGGCCTCCACAAGCTCCACCAGCACCATGGAGTCCATGGACTTCGCAGGTTGCACAGGTTCCAGTGGACTACAAAGCATCCACTAGCTCCATGGGCTCCATGGCCTCCATGGGCTCTATAGTTCTTTATGATTCCATGTGCTCCACCAGCTCCATCAGTTCCACAGAATTCACAAGCTCTAAGGCTTCTACATGCTCTGCAGGCCGCAATGAGCACTGCAGTCTCTACATGCTCAACAAGCTCCATGGGCTCCAAAAGTGTCAAAGGGCTACATGAACTTAAGTGGCTCCACATTCTCTGTAGTGTACTTTGGGTCTATATCTCAACAGGCTCCATGGGCCCCATGGGCTCAATGAGCACCACAGGATCCACAGACCTGCACAGGCTCCACAAGCTCCCTGGGCCTGCACAGGCTTCAAGAACTCCATGGCCTTTGTGAATTCCATGGTCTTGAAAGACTTCATAGTCTCCATGGCTTCAACCACCTTCACAGGCCTGAACAGACTCGACAGACCTCTACATTTTTTTAGGCTCCAAAAGTCATCTCCTTGGGTTCCACAGTCTCCACAGTATTCATGGGCTTCTACAGGCTCCAAAGGCCCCACCAGCTCCATTGGCCTGTAAATCATCCACAGTTTCCAGAGAATCTATGTTCTTCACAGGCTGCATGTGATCTACAATGGTCTTGGTGTATTCATAGGCTCCACAGGCCTCCACTGGCTTCACGGACTCCACAGCCACCCTGGGCTCCACATGCTCTACAGGCTATATGGGTATGCACAGTCTCCACAACCTCCACTGACTACACATGCTCTACAAGCTCCACATGTTCCACATTCTCCACAGGCTCCCTGGGCCTGTACAGGGTACATGGTCTCCAAAGGCTTCAAATTCTCAACAGACTCCATGGGCATGCAGAGGCTCCACTGGCCTCCAGGGGCAATGCATGATCCATGGGCTCCATGAACTCAATGGCCTCCATGGTCTCCTTGTGGCTTCACAGTCTCTAGAGTCTCCCCAGTCTCCACAGGCTCCATGAACCTGCACAGTCTTAACAGGCTATATGGCGCAAAATGGGCTCCACAGACTCCACAGGCTTCCACATGGTCCTCAGCTTCTTGAGACTCTATATCCTCCACATATTTCTTGGGCTCCATGGCCTAAACCACCTAAAGATCTGCACAAGCTCCACAGGCCTCTACAGACTCCAAGAGCTCCACAGGCTCCATGGCTTACAGGGCCTCCACAGGCTTCATAGACCTCCACAGGCTCCAAATGCCCCACAGATTCCACTGATCTCCACAGCCTCCACAGTCTCCATGAAATCTATGGTCTCCATGGGCAGCACATGCACCACAGGTGTCAATGGCCTCTAGGGCCCTGCATAGGCTCCACGGGCTTCCAGGGCCTGAATGGGCTCCACGTGCTCCACAGGTTCCATGGGTATGTACAGGCTCTACAGGCTCCAAAGACCCCACAGGCTCTACAGGCTCCACAGGCTCCACAGGTTCCATGGGCCTCTACAGGATTCACAGGCTCAACAGGCTCCATGGGTTCCACACGTGTCCATTGGCTACATGCACTCCACAGGCTCCAAATTCTCTGTCATGTCCTTGGGCTCCCATGGGATCGACAATTTTCACAGGCTCCACAGGCTCCAAGGCCTCCACAGGCTTTGTGATCACCATGGTCTCCATGGACTTCATGTCTCCATGGCCTCAACCACCTTCTCAGACCTGAATAGGCTTCACAGGCCTCTACAGGCTCCATGGGCTCCCCGGGTTCCACAGGTCTGCATAGACTCCATGGGTTACACACCCTCCACAGGCTTCATGAAGCTCCACAAGCTCCACTGGCATACACACGCTCCAATGAACTACACTGGCTCCACAGGCTCCATGGGCTTTATGGTCTGTACAGGCTTCACATGCTTCACAGGTGTCCATGGCCTCCAGGGGCATGCATAGGCTCTACAGGCCTCCAAGGACTCCATTGTTTCCACAGACTCAATAGGCTCCACAGGCATTCAGGGCCTGCATGTGCTCCATTGACTTCACAGTCTATGCAGTCTCCTTGGGCATGATACCTCAACATGACCCATGGGACCCATGGGCTCCATGAGCTCCACAGGATCCACAGACTTCATCTGGCTTCACAGGTTCCAATGTCTCCACAGCTATACAGGAATCCATGGAATCTCTGATCTCCATGACCTTCATTGTCTCTATGGGCTCCATGTACTCCACTGGATCCATGGGTAGGCATAGGCTCGACAGCCTCCACAGGCTCACAGGCTTCACAAGCTCCACAGTCTCCACAGGCTTGCAGAGTCTCCATGGGATCCACAGGATAAATAGGTTCCTTGGGCCTCCACCAGATCCACAGCTCCACACTCTGCTGTGGGATCCATGGGATCCTCACATCCATGGGCTGCTCAGGTTCCAGAGTCTCCACAGGTTACACGGGCCCGTGCAGGCTCCACAAGCCTCAACATGTTCTACAGTCTCCACAGGCTCAACAGGCTCCATGGGTTTCACTTGTGTCCATTGGCTACATGCACTAATTCCTCATAACTCTCTGTGAATGCAGGTTGTACTTCCAGTTTGAAAGGTAAGTAAGGTAGTTGTTTGTTTGGCTTCTATGCATTTGCTTTCACTCAGTATTCCAACACTCTGCTTTTTCCTAATGCTCTGCCAATGTAGTAGTTTCTTTACTTTAGAAATATGAAAAAGATTTGTCTTTTATTGACTGCCTTGCCTGTGTTTTCATTTACAATGATCTTCAAACACTGGTTTTACCAAACACGCTGTGAATGCAGTACTTACTCCAACTTTGAAACATTAGTAAGTCTCTTGTTTCTTTGGCTGCTATGCTGTTGCTTTCACTCGCATTATAAAAACCTGGATTTTATGAAATTCTATGCCAACGCAGGAGTTTCTTCACTTTTCAAATCTAAGTAAGACTAGTGTTTTGTTTGCTGCTATGCCTATGTTTTAAGTTAAAACCATCTTCAAAACCTGGGTTTAACCTAACATGCTGTGAATTCAGGAGGAAATTCACCTTTGAAAGTTAAGTAAGATACTTGTTTTCTTGGCTCCTATGCACTTGATTTCACTCAGTATGCCAACACTATGCTTTTTCCTAATGCTATCCCAAAGCACTAGTGTCTTTACTTCACAAGTCTGAAAAAGATTTGTGTTTCATTGGTGCTTTACATGTGTTTTCATTTACAATGACTTGAAAACACTGCTTTCACCAAACACACTGTGAATGCAGGAGGTACTTCCACTTTTAAGCATTAGTAAGATACTTGTTTGTTTGGCTGCTATGCCCTTGCTTTCATTCACATTGTAAAAACCTGGATTTTATGAAATTCTTTGCCAAGCAGTAGTTTCATCAATTTTCAAATCTAAGTAAGACTAGTGTTTTGTTTGCTTCTATACCTGTGTTTTCACGTAAAGTCATCTCCAAAACACTGGTTTTACCTAACACGCTGTGTATTCAGTTTGAAATTCACCTTTGAATGTTTAGTAGGATGTTTGTTTGATTGGCTGCTATGCACTCAGTTTCATTCAGTATGCCAACACTCTGCTTTTTCCTAATCCTACACCAAAGCCCCAGTTTCTTTACTTCACAAATATGAAAACGATTTGTGTTTCATTTGGTGCTTTGCATGTGTTTTCATTTACAATAATCTTCAAAACCCTGCTTTCACCAAACACACTGTGATTGCAAGAGGTACGTCAACTTTGAAATGTTAGTAAGATACTTGTTTCATTGCTTGCTATGCTCTTGCTTTCACTCACAATGTAAAAACCTGGATTATATGAAATTCTATGCCAATGCAGCATTTTCTACACCTTTCAAATCTAAATAAGATTAGTGTTTTGCTTGCTACTATGTCTGTGTTTTCACTTGAAATCATCTTCATAACACTGGTTTAACCTAACACTCTGTGAATTCTGGAGGAAATTCAGCTTTGAAAGTTAAGTAAGATAATTGTTTGGCTCTAATACACTTGCTTTCCCCCAATAGGTCAAAACCCTGCTTTTACTATGCCAAGGCTACAGATTCCTCACTTTGGAAATCTAAGTAAGTTTCTTCCTTTGGCTGCTTTGCACGTGTTTTCACTTGCAATCAGCTTCAAAGCACTGCTTAACCATAACACTCAGTGAATTCAGTCCATTCTTCAGTTTAGAAAACCAATAAAGAAAGTGGTTTCATTGGCTGCTTTGCAAGTGTTTTCACTTAAAGTCATCTTCAAAACACAGGATTAAACTAACACACTGTGAATTCAGGAGGAAAATCAGCATTGAAAGTTAAGAAAGATACTTGTTTGTTTGACTCTTATACACTTGCTTTCACCCAATAGGTCAAAACCCTGCTTGTATGATGACAATGCTGCAGTTTCTTCTCTTTGGAAATCTAAGTAAGTTTCTTCCTTTGGCTGCTATGCACGTGTTTTCACTTAAAATCAACTTCAAACACTGTTAACCATGACGCTCTGTGAATGCAGTCAATTTTCAGTTTACAAAACCAATAAAGAAACTGGTTTCATTGGCTGCTTTGCAAGTGTTTTCACTTAAAATCATCTTCAAGGCACTGGTTTCTCATAACTCTCTGTAAAAGCAGGCAGTATTTCCAGTTTGAAAATTAAGCAAGATTCTTGTTTGTTTGGCTGCTATGCACTCGCTCTCTCTCAGTATGCCAACACTCTGCTTTTTCCTAATGCTATGCCAATGCAGTAGTATCTTTAATTTACAAAGCTGAAAAAGATTTGTGTTTTATTCGCTGCTTTGCATGTGTTTTCATTTACAATGATCTTCAAAACAATGGTTTTACCAAACATGCTGTGAATGCAGTATGTACTCCACTATGAAATATTGGTATGATACTTGTTTGTTTGCCTGCTGTGCTCTTGCTTTCACTCACAAAGTAAAAACCCAGATTTTATGAAATTATATACCAATGCAGTCGTTTCTTCACTATTCAAATCTAAGTAAGATTAGTGTTTGGTTTGCTGCTATGCCTGTGTTTTCACTTAAAATCATCTTCATAACACTGGTTTAACCTAACACGCTGTGAATTCAGGAGGAAATTCAGCTTTGAAAGTTAAGTAAGATACTTGTTTGTTTGGCTCTTATACACTTGCTTTCCCCCAATAGGTCAAAACCCTGATTTTACTATGCCAGTGCTGCAGTTTCTTCACTTAGGAAATCTAAGTAAGTTTCTTCCTTTGGCTGCTATGCACGTGTTTTCACATACAATCAATTTCAAACACTGCTTAACCATAACACTCTGTGAATGCAGACAATTCTTCAGTTTAGAAAACCAATCAAGAAACTGGTATCATTGGCTGCTTTGCAAGTGTTTTCACGTAAAATCATCTTCAGGGCACTGGTTTTACCAAAAATGCTGTGAATTTAGAAGGAAATTCATCTTTGAAAGTTAAGTAAGATACTTGTTTGTTTGGCTACTATGCACTCGCTTTCACTCAGTATTCCAACACTCTGCTTTTTCCTTATGCTACACCAAAGCACTAGTTTCTTCACTTCACAAATCTGAAATGATATGTGTTTTATATGGTTCTTTGCATGTGTATTAATTTACAATGATCTTCAAAACACTGCTTTCACCAAACACGCTGTGAATGCATGAGGTACTTCAACTTTGAAACTTTAGTAAGGTACTTCTTTGTTTGGCTGCTTTGCTCTTCCTTTCACTCACAATGTAAAAACACGGACTTTATGAAATTCTATGCCAATGCAGTAGTTTCTTCACTTTTCAAATATAAGTGAGATTACTGTTCTCTTTGCTGCTATGCCTGTGTTTTCACTGAAAATCATCTTCAAAACACTGTTTTAACCTAACGCGCTGTGAATTCTGGAGGAAATTCACCTTTGAAAGTTAAGTAAGATACTTGATTTTTTGGCTGCTATGCACTCACATTCACTCAATATCCCAACACTCAGCTTTTTCCTAATGTGGCACCATGCACTAGTTTCTTCACTTCACAAATCTCTAAAATATTTGTGTTTCATTTAGTGATTTGCCTGTGTTTTCATTTACAATGATCTTCAAATCACTGCTTTCACCAAACACGCTGTGATTGCAGGAGGTACATCAACTTTGAAACGTTAGTAAGATACTTGTTTGTTTGGTTGCTATGCTCTTGCTTTCACTCACAATGTAAAAACCTGGATTTTACAAAATTCTTTGCCAATACAGTAATTTCTCCACTTTTCAAATCTAAGAAAAACTTTTGTTATTTTTTGCTGCTATGCCCATGTTTTCACTTAAAATCATCTTCAAGTCACTGGTTTCTCATAAATCTCTGTGAAACCAGGCAGTACTTCCAGTTTGAAAGGTAAGTAAGATACTGTTTGTTTGGCTGCTATGTACTCGCTTTCACTCATTATGCCAACCCTCTGCTTTTTCCTAATGCTACAACAATGCAGTAGTTTCTTTACTTAACAAATTTGAAAAAGATTTGTGTTTTATTTGCTGATTTGCTTGTGTTTTCCTTTACAATGATCTTTAAAACACTGCTTTAACCAAACTCGCTGTGAATGCAGGAGGTACTTCAACTTTGAAACGTTAGTAAGATACTTGTTTGTGTGGCTGCAATCCTCTTGCTTTCACTGACAATGTAAATACCCAGATTTTAGGTAATTTTATGCCAATGCAGTAGTTTCTTCACTTTTCAAATCTAAGTAAAATTAGTGCTTTGCTGGCTGCTATGCCTGTGTTTTCTCTTGAAATCATCTTCACAACCCTGGTTTAACCTAACACGCTGTGAATTCAGGAGGAAATTCAGCTTTGAAAGTTAAGTAAGATACTTGTTTGGCTCTTATATACTTGTTTTCCCCCAATAGGTCAAAACCCTGTTTTTACTATGCCAAGGCTGCAGTTTCCTCACTTTGGAAATCTAAGTAAGTTTCTTCCTTTGGCTGCTTTGCACGTGTTTTCACTTACAATCAGCTTCAAAGCACTGCTTAACTGTAATGCTTAATGAATTCAATCCACTCTTCAGTTTAGAAAACCAATAAAGAGACTGGTTTCATTGGCTACTTTGCAAGTATTTTCACTTAAAATCTTCTTCAAGAGTCTGGTTTCTGATAACTCTCTGTGAAAGAAGGCTGTACTTCCAGTTTGAAAGGTAAGTAAAATACATATTTGTTTGGCTGCTATGCACTCGCTTTCACTCAGTATGCCAACACTCTGCTTTTTCCTAATGCTACCCCAAAGCACTGGTTTCTTTACTTCCCAAATCTGAAAAAAATTTGTGTTTCATTAGGTCCTTTGCCTGTGTTTTCATTTACAATGGTCTTCAAAACACTGCTTTCACCAAACACGCTGTGATTGCAGGAGGTATTTCAGCTTTGAAACATTAGTAAGATATTTGTTTGTTTGGCTGCTATGGTCATGCTTTCACTCACAATGTAAAAATCCAAATCTTATGAAATTCTATGCCAAAACAGTAGTTTCTTCACTCTTCAAATCTAAGTAAGACTAGTTTTTTGTTTGCTGCTATGCCTGTGTTTTCACTTAAAATCTTCTTCAAAACATTGGTTTAACAAAACACGCTGTGAATTCAGGAGGAAATTCAGCTTTGAAAATTAAGTAATATACTTGATTGTTTGGTTCTTATGCACTTGCTTTCACCTAATAGTCAAAACCCTGCTGTTACTATGCCAATGTTACAGTTTCTTCACTTTGGAAAACTAAGTAAGTTTCTTCCTTTGGCTGCTATACATGTGTTTTCACTTACAATCAAGTTCAAACACTGCTTAACCTTAACACTCTGTGAATGCAGTCAATAGTTTAGAAAACCAATAAAGAAACTGGTTTCATTGGCTGCTTTGCAAGTGTTTTCACTTAAAACCCACTTCAAGGCACTGGTTTCTCATAACTCTCTGTGAAATCAAGCTTTACTTCCAATTTGAAAGGAAGATACTTGTTTGTTTTGTTGTGATGCACTCACTTTCGCTCAGTACGCCAACGCTCTGCTTTTTCGTAATGCTACACCAATGGAGTAGTTTCTTTACTTTAGAAATCTGAAAAAGATTTGTGTTTTATTTGCTGCTTTGCCTGTGTTTTTATTTACAATCATCTTCAAAACACTGCTTAAACAAAGACGCTGTGAATGCAGGTGGTACTTCACCTTTGAAACGTTAGTAAGATACTTGTTTGTTTGGCTGCTCTGCTCTTGCTTTCACTCACAATGTAAAAATCCGGATTTTATGAAATCCTATGCCAATGCAGTTGTCTCTTCATTTTTCAAGTCTAAGTATCATTAGTGTTTTGTTTGTTGCTATGCCTGTGTTTTCACTTAAAATCATCTTCAAAACACTGGTTTATCTGAACATGCTGTGAATTCATCCAAAAATATAGCTTTGAAAGTTAAGTAAGATATTTGTTTGTTTGGCTCTTATACACTAGCTTTCCCACAATAGGTTAAAAACCCTGCTTTTACTATGCCAATCCTGCAGTTTCTTCTCTTTGCAAATCTAACTAAGTTTCTTCCTTTGGCTGCTATGCACGTGTTTTCACTTACAATCAACTTCAAAGCCATGCTTAACCATAATGATCAGTGAATGCATTCAATTATTCAATTTAGAAAACCAACAAAGAAACTGATTTCATTGGCTGCTTTGCAAGTGTTTTCACTTAAAATTTCCTTCAAAGCACTGGTTTCTCATAACTCTCTGTGAAAGCAGGTGGTACTTCCTGTTCGAACGGTAACTAAGATATTTGTTTGTTTGGCTGCTATTCACTCGCTCTCACTCAGTATGCCAACCCTCTGCTTTTTCCTAATGCTACGCCAATGCACTAGATTCTTTTCTTTCCAAATCTGAAAAAGATTTGTGTTTTATTTGCGGCTTTGCCTGTGTTTTCATTTACAATTATCTTCAAAACACTGGTTTTACCAAACACGCTATGAATGCAAGACATACTCCAACTTTGAAACGTTAGTAAGGCACTTGTTTGTTTGGCTGCTATGCTCTTGCTATCACTCACATTGAAAAAAATCCGGCTTTTACTAAATTCTATGCCAAAACAGTAGTTTCTTCACTTTTCAAATCTAAGTAAGATTAGTGTTTTGTTTGCTTTTACTGCTTTTTTTACTATGCCAATGTTTCTTCACTTTGGAAATCTAAGTAAGTAAGTTTCTTCGTTTGCCTGCTATGCACTTGTTCTCACTTACAATCAACTTCAAACACTGCTTAACCATAATGCTCTATGAATACAGTCAATTCTTCAGTTTAGAAAACCAATAAAGAAACTGGTTTAATTGGCTGCTTTCCCAGTGTTTTCACTTAAAAATCATCTTCAAGGCACTGGTTTCTCATAACTCTGTGTGAAAGCAGGTGGTACTTCCAGTTTGAAAAGTAAGTAAGAACACTTGTTTGTTTGGCTACTATGCACTCGCTTTCGCTCAGTATGCTAACATTCTGCTTTTTTCTAATGCTACACCAAATCAGTAGTTACTTTACTTCCCAAATCTGAAAAAGTTTTGTGTTTCATTTGGTGCTTTGCCTGTGTTTTCATTTACAATTATCTTCAAAACTCTGCTTTCACTAAACATGCTGTGATTTCAGGAGGTGCTTCAACTTTTAAATGTTCATTAGATTCTTGTTTGTTTGGCTGTTATGCTCTTGCTTTCATTCACAATGTAAAAACCTGGATTTTATGAAATTCTATGCCAACACAGTGGTTTCTTCACTTTTCAAATCTAAGTGAGATTAGTGGTTATTTTGCTGCTATGCCTATGTTTCCACTTAAAATCAACCTCAAAAGACTGGTTTAACCTAACACGCAGTGAATTCAGGAGGAAAATCACCTTTGAAGGTTAAGTAAGATACTTGTTTGTTTGGCTGTTTTGCACTCGCCTTCACTCAGTATGCCAACACTCTGCTTTTTCTTAATGCTATGCCAAAGTACTAGTTTCTTTACTTCACAAATCTGAAAAAGATCTGTGTTTCATTTGGTGCTTTGCATGTGTTTTCATTACAATTGTCTACAAAACACTGCTTTCACCAAAGATGCTGTGAATGCAGGAGGTACTTCAACTTTTAATGTTAGTAAGATACTTTTTGGCTGCAATGCTCTTGCTTTCATGCACAATGTAAAAACCCGGATTTTTATGAAATTCTATGTCAACGCAGTAGTTTCTTCACTTTTCAAATCTAAGTGAGATTAGTGTTTTGTTTGCAGCTATGCCTGTGTTTTCACTTAAAATCATCTTCTAAACACTGGTTTAACCAAACACACTGTGAATTCAGGAGGAAATTCAGCTTTGAAAGTTAAGTAAGATACTTGTTTGTTTGGTTCTTATACACATGCTTTCCCCCTATAGGTCTAAACCCTGCTTTTACTATGCCAATGCTGCAGTTTCTTCACTTTGGAAAACTAAGTAAGTTTCTTCCTTTGGCTGCTATGCACATGTTTTCACTCACAATCAATTTCAAATCATTGCTTAGCTGTAATGCTTTGTGAATGCATTCAGTTCTTCAGTGTAAAAAACCAATAAAGAAACTGGTTTCATTGGCTGCTTTGCAACAGTTTTCACTTAAAATCATCTTCAAGGCACTGGTTTCTCATAACTCTCTGTGAAAGCAGGACGTACTTCCAGTTTGAAAGTTAAGTAAAATAGTTGTTTGTTTGACTGCTATGCACTGGCTCTCACAAAGTATGCCAACACTCTGCTTTTTCTTAATGCTATGCCATTGCAGTAGTTTCTTTAGTTTACACATCTGAAAAAGATTTGTGTTTCGTTTCGTGCTTTGCATGTGTTTTAATTTACAATGATCTTCAAAACACTGCTTTAACCAAACACGCTGTGAATGCAGGAGGTACTTCAACATTGAATCGTTAGTATGATACTTGTTTGTTTGGCTGCTATGCTCTTGCTTTCACTCAAAATGTAAAAACCCAGATTTTCCAAAATTCGATATCAATGCAGTAGTTTCTTCACTTTTCAAATCTAAGTGACATTAGTGTTTTGTTTGCTGCTATGCCTGTGTTTTCACTTAAAATCATCTTCAAAACACTGGTTCAACCTAACATGCTGTGAATTCAGGAGAAAATTCACTGTTGAATGTTAAGTATGATACTTGTTTTTTTGGCTGCTGTGCACTCGATTTCACTCAGTATGCCTAGATTCTGCTTTTTCCTAATGCTACACCAATGCAGTAGTTTCTTTACTTAAGAAATCTCAAAAATATTTGTGTTTTATTTGCTGCTTTGCCTGTATTTTCATTTACAATGATCTTCAAAACACTGCTTTCACAAAATACGCTGTGAATGCAGGACGTACTCCGACTTGAAACATTAGTAAGATACTTGTTTCTTTGGCTGCTATGCTCTTGCTTTCACTCACATTGAAAAAAACCCGGATTTTACAAAGTTCTATACCAATGCAGTAATTTCTTCATTTTTCTTATCTAAGTGAGCTTAGTGGTTTGTTTGCTGCTATGCCTGTGTTTTCACTTAAAATCATCTTCTAAACACTGGTTTAACTTAACAACTGTGAATTCAGGAGGAAATTCAGCTTTGAAAATTAAGTATGATACTTTCTTGTTTGGCTCTTATACACTTGCTTTCCCCCAATAGGTCAAACCCTGCTTTTACTAAGCCAATGCTGTAGTTTCTTCACTTTGGAAATCTAAGTAAGTTCCCTCTTTGCCTACTGTGCACGTGTTTTCACTTACAATCAACTTCAAAGCACTGCTTAACTGTAATGCTCTGTGAATGCAGTTAAATCTTCAGTTAAAAAAACAATAAAGATACTGGTTTCATTCGCTGCTTTGCAAGTGATTTCACTTAAAATCATCTTCAAGGCACTGGTTTCTCAGAACTCTCTGTGAAAGCAGGCAGTACTTCCAGTTTGAAAGTTAAGTAATATAGTTTTTTGTTAGGCTCCTATGCACTGGCTCTCACAAAGTATGCCAACACTCTGCTTTTTCCTAATGCTATGCCAATGCACTAGTTTCTTTACTTTAAAAATCTGAAAAAGATTTGTGTTTTATTTGCTACTTTGCCTTTGTTTTTCTTTGCAATGATCTTCAAAACACTGGTTTTACCAAACACACTGTGAATGCAGAATGTATTCCAACTTTGAAACGTAAGTAAGATACTTGTTTGTTTGGCTGCTATACTCTTGCTTTCACTAACATTGGAAAAAACCCGGATTATATGAACTTCTATGCCAACGCAGTAGTTTCTTCACTTTTCAAATTTAAGTGAGATTAGTGTTTTGTTTGCTGCTATGCTTGTGTTTCCACTTAAAACCATCTTCAAAACACTGGTTTACCCTAACACACTCTGAATTCAGGAGGAAATTCACCTTTGAGAGTTAAGTAATATAGTTGTTTGCTTGGCTGCTATGCACTCACTTTCACTCAGTATGCCAACACTCTAATTTTTAGTAATGCTGCGCCAAGGCACTAGTTTCTTTACTTCACAAATCTGAAAAAGATTTGTGTTTCATTTGGTGCTTTGCATTTCATTTACAATGGTCTTCAAAACACAGCTTTCACCAAAGACACTGTGAATGTATGAGGTACTTCAACTTTCCATGTTAGTAAAAGAATTGTTTGGCTGCTATGCTCTTACTTTCATGCACAATGTAAAACCTGAATTTTATGAAATTCTATGCCAACGCAGTAGTTTCTTCACTTTTCAAATCTAAGTAAGATAAGTGTTTATTTTTTTTGCTGTGTTTCCACTTTTAGTTATAAATACAAGAATAAAGGAGCCATTAAAGGCAGCTGGGGTAATGGATAAAAGTAAAATATAGTAAAATAAAATAACACCACTGCAACATGTAGTGGTCCCAAATATTTCTAATTGTTGCAAAAATTAATATCCAGTTATGTCACTCTCACTTCGTTTTAAAACTTGCTAAAACTCTCTTTAATATTTTCTTAAACAAGTCAAGCCAGCCCACATATTCCTTCCTGTAAAGTAGGCAACAATAAATCAAGTTTATATTCAACACTGTAAGGAACAGCCCTAACTCTAATTATCATGTTAACAACAATACCAATGCAAGTTTTAAAATTACAAGTTAATGTATTACCCCACAGCCCAAATAGGAAATACTAATTTGGTTTTACCTATGCCTCAAACAATACAAAATAAAGAAACTGAGGTCCTTCTATTCATGCTACTAAGAATCTCAAACACTTAAGAAATAAAATTTATTCATTGGATGTCTGTTTTATAATCTACTACAGTTATGAATTCTGTATAATATACTTAAATACTATTCAAAACTTTAATGCAATACATTGCTACTTAAGTAATTTAAAAACTTGCATATTACATGTAAATGTGTTTTATTAAATGTATATGTAAATCTCTTGTTTTCAGTTTTGACTGTCCTGAAACTCAATGTATTAAAAAACAAGTCTGGCAAGTATTGTTAAAGACTAAAAGTAAAGCATCATACAGAAAATTTTGTTAATCAACAAACCAATGCCTTGCTAGTTAACACTTTTCACATTTCTGGAAAAATATTATGATTTAAAATATTATGATTTCTGGAAAACATCTAGGAAGTTTTGTAACAAATTTAAAAAGTTAAAGTGCATTTCAACGGGTGTTTTATTCCTCCCTGTGGGAGCTGGCCAGTCTCCCAGGGATTGATGCATAAACCTTAAAATGTACTGTCCAGAGAGTGTTGTGTTCCTTCCTGAGGAGATTGGCCCCTTCCTCAGGAATTACCAAAATACTCACAAGTTGGCATCTATAGTATCAAACTCATTAATCCTTAACACAGTCAACCAAAACTCTTGTATCAGTTGCTACTTCAACACTTCCCAGCTAAAAGCTAAATATTGGTAATTGTATATATAAGACTGCTCTATTTATCTGTCATTCTGTAATTTTGTTCAATATTGACTTAATCTTTTAATTAGTTATGTTATTTTTTCTCACGCTTATTGTCAATATAAGCTTATTAAACTAAATATATATTAACATTTATCTTGTATCTATAAAGGACACTAGACAAGAAGTATATCAGTATATCCCCTGATTTAGGAAGTCTTTGAATGTATTTATACTTATCATAAAACATTAGCAGTTAAACCTCTATTTATAAATGCTACAAAAACAAAAAAGGGGGAAATGGAGAGGTGTGAAAACAATTATATCAAGCATTATTTACAATAAATTTTTTAAGCCAAAGGTCAGAATCTTATACATCAGCAGCACAGCATTACTGGCAAAAATCAGGTAAAAATACAGAAACAAATATTGGACAACTAGTTTACTGAAAGCATAAAGATAATAATCAATGGGAAAAGGCAGAAATTAAGTTACTATATAGGATCAAGGTTTTGCTCTTATCAATACAGATTAAGGAAATCAGCTTTTGGTCCTGTCCAGACATCTGAAACCTAGACATAAACAAGCTGTAGAATCTGACACAAGAAGCAGAAAAGATGATAACTTCTAAAAGTCAGAATATCACTCTAACACAGTTATTCTTTGCTATGCTTACCTTGACAAACTCAGCAGTTAGTACTGGACATTCACATAATTATACATATTGGGTTTATATTACTAATTCACCTCTTTTAGAATTGTTGACTTGGGCAGACAAATCCTACCATGTTTATATTAATTAGACTTTTCATTTTCCTTGGCCCATTGATTCTCACCTTCCTCTAAAACCGGAGGAGGAAGGGAAATTTATTGAAAATTTAACCTTGCTTTTTCTTGAATAACCTATCTACATAGGATTCATCGATCCATATATACAGCCCCCAAATCATAGTACAAAGTGATAAATGTCATACATGCCATGTTTCACCTGAGCTTGTGCTCTTTAATAATTCCTATAGGATTGTAAAGAATCGGACCCTTATAGAGATACTGAAACCTAATGGAAACACAATCATAAGTTGAAAAATTAAAATTCAACAAAAACAACTAATTAAAGCATCATTATTTTTGGAATTTTGGGGACTAATAGGTATAAATACATCACTAAATTGGACTCATCAGGGAGGATTTATCCCACAACTATGGGACACTAAACTTAACAAAACTAAAAATTATTTGTGGGAATTTTTTGGGGGAACTAGCCCAATTTTTTAATGGCAAGAGATTAAAACTAATATTACCAATTTAAAAAGAAAATCCACTTAATTTCTTAAAATATTTGTACGGGATCCCATTGTTTTTATAGTAGGAACAGTGTGCATTGATCAAACATGGTTTTTCTACAGCAATTGCTCCCTTTACACTTGTGTATCAGAATCTGTTTTACAGGAGAGTTTTACCACAGTTCAAATAAGATGACGGCATCATGGATTATGTCTTCTGGTTCACATGAATCACTTCTGGCAGTATTTCCCTGAGAGTCAAATCCTTTGGCACTTTCTAAATCATTATTTGAAGAGAACCAAATGTTTAATTGGATTAATTATAGCTGCTGTATTAGGGCTTATAGGTACTATTACAGCTGCTGTTGTGGAAGGATGTGCCCTACATGAGAATGTCAAAAAACAACAAATTTTAAAAATTGGTATCATAATTCTAGTGACCTATGGCATAGTAAGGCATATATAGATGAGCAAATTAATAATAGGCTTAATCACTTAGAGATAGCTGTTACAAAAATGGGAGATCAAATATATAATCTAAATTTAAAACAAGGTTTGAAATGTGATTGGGATAAAAGTGCTTTTTATATAACTCCTCTCTCATACAATGATTCCCACTATGAATGAGAAAAAATTAAACATCATTTAATAGGTCATCACATATATTTATCTATAGAAATTACAGATTTGCAAAAAAGGCTCTGTGAGTTTGTTTTCCAAATAGGACACTACGTCTCTGGCTTGGGGAAACTGCAGTGAACACGTGTTACATTCCAGCTTCTTCAGGTGTTCATCTGTTTCTTCCCATCCAACACCTCCATTCTCTTCTGGGATTGAAGATGTCTGCATCATTTTCAAATCTTTTCAAAATGGGTTGAAAGTTTTATATTAAATAAGTCTGAGAAATATCTGGCATCTGCACCCTCTGAGGTTTTCTGCAAACATGGCACTATCTCACAACCTCACTTTTATTCTCGTCAGCCTCATATCCCAGGACTTTCTGAGATTCCTGTGCTATTCATTAGGACACTGGCTTAATGTTGCTGATTCTGGTGATGTTATTGCTGTAGCCAATGCTGTAATGTGAATTTTGACATTTCCTTCCTGACACCAACAGGTTTCATCTTGGCATTGCACTTTCTTTAGCTGTCCTGAGATTAGAGAAGTTGAATGTAGAATTGGAAGCAGGAGACCTGAGTCTGTACCACAGCTCCAGGAAGGATACAGTAAGAGCAGCCTCCTCAGAGGATCATTGCTGGAGACCAAGGGAAGGAGGGAAAAGCAAAAGGGGCAGGAGCAGGAAGCCTCCTCTCTGTGCCCTGATTCTTCTGTGGCACCAGACCCCATGTGCCATGCTTTTATCTGCCACTGCACACATGGCCAACCCCTGCCTGCAGCAGTTACATGATACTGGGGCATCTGTGAGTTTAGACTATTCCCAAACCATGTGATTCCCCTGCTTGACTCCCTGTCTTGTAGGCCTTGCTGGCCAAGAGCACTCCCCCCTCCATCTTTCCAGTGCTCATTGCTACCTAGTCTGGAGATACCCACAGTTTGCAGGTGAATTCCCTGGGCAGCAACATCACACTACCATTTGGGAACAGGGCATCTCTACAAGCCTGTGTCCCCAGCTGTTTGAGTTTGTGAAGCACTGCCATAGCAAAATATCAGAAATAGGTTGGTTTTATTGGAATTTATTAATGTTAAAGCTTACATTTCTGAGGCTGTGAAAATGTCCAAATCAAGTTATCATCAAAAATGCTGTCTTAACATAGGTCTGCTGCTCCTGGACTCCAGCCAAGACAAAATGTTGGGCCTGCCTGTCTCTCTCTGCCTTCACCTCCAAACTCATTTTCTCCCTGAGCTCAGCAGTGGGCCATCAGACACAATTGCTCACACCTCTCCCTTCTCCTCTGGCCTGAATGTCTTCAGCTTCAAGCTACTCCATGAGTCCAGCCTCTGGCATCTCTCTCAGCCTCTCAGGGTTTCTGTGTCTCTCCACAGCTCTAGAAGATCCTGGAACGCTCTCCCACATAGCAGGGTAAACATGGAAGCACTCTTTCTCTGTGTGTTCCATGTATGTAGGACTTCAGCATAATGATTGTGGTCCATTCTGGTTCCTGAAATCTAATAAGAGGCCTTAACTGAAATAAAGCAATCTTAACAAAAGTGACCTAATCGAAAGGTCCCTTATTTGAATCTAACCAAAATGTCCTACATAAAAAAGGTTTACACACACAGCAATGGGTTAATAAGAATATACATTCCAGGGTCCACACAAGACACAAGCAGGGGCATTAAACCAGGGCACAGGGATCAGAAGAGGTCTCCTAAGTCTTGGAGAAATGGGAACTCATGAAGCAGTGGCTGTATATTGGGTGTGGCCATCATTGAGCAAAATGGGATGATGACCACCATTGTACTGGCTACTAGAATGGACCCAAGAAGAATTAAATATACTGTGCTTTCTCCACCAAATCTTAGCTCCAAAATCAGGTTTTTAACTCAGAGAGAAGTGCCACTATTCCCACCCCCAGAGCCAGAGCGCACAGATTTTGCCTGGGGAAGTGGACAGGCAGGAAGCAGGCTGTAAAACCAAAAGCCCCAAATTTCTTCTCCAAGAACTGATGACATTTAAAACAGAATGGTGAAATTCCACCCTAAAGTTATTCTCAAAAGCAGTGGAGATCGTAGAGGGACTGAGATTTAATTCACCTCAATCCTTCAGGAATAAGTGAAATAATTACTATTACAGATGTGTATAAACTAATAAATTTTACTAGCAGCAACTCACTTTAAAAGAAATACATAAGATTATTCTTCAGGCAGAAAGAAAATAATTTCAGAAGATTCAAGATTCAGGATGGATTGAAGAACAATATCTGTTAAATAAACTCATATCTAAATGACAACTGAATGGATACAGTAATAATGATATCAATAAAGTGTTAAAATACACCATAAAATAATATATAGAATAAGATGTGTAAATGGACATGTAGCTGTTGGATATCATTATGATTCCAAAAAAGCTATTGGATTATCCTTGTAAACAGGTCTGTTAACCTGGACATGATTAAGTTATGATAAGGGCATTGACTGGGCCACAGTCGGTAGGGCATTGAGTCCCACCCCTTGGTGGCTGGGGTCTCAAACATAAAAAGACATGGCAAAGGACAGAGCTAGAGTAGTTTTTAATGTTGGAGTTCTGATGTGCAAGGACAAAAGGCCCCGGGGGAAAGACACAAGCCATTCACATGACAGTTCACATCTGGCCTTGTGGAGAGAGGCAAAGCTTAGAGAGCCTCATAGTATACACCTGATCTTGTGGAGGAAACAGAAGGTCGGAGCCCAGAGAGAACTGCGGCCCTGCGAAGAGAGGAACCCAAGAAGCCTGAACCCTGGCAAATGTCAGCAGCTGTCTTGGTCCAAGACGGGGTAACAGACTTTGGTGAAGGAAGAATCTTATGTTTTATGGCCTGGTAACTGTAAGCTTCTATCCCAAATAAATACCCTTCATAAAGTCCCAGAGATTTCTGGTATTTTGCATTATCACACATTTGGCTGACTAATACAGGATAAAAAAATGTTTTAAAATATGTTATTTGGCCAGTCAATAATAAATAATATGTTCAGATATTTAAAGGCAAGCAAAAGTGTTATAATTTCCTTGGTAAACCTTGAAGAATATTAAAATAGTACATCTCATCCAAATAAATAGAAGAAAAAAATTGAACAAAAATAATCAATACAAAACAAAGTATTCAGGATTTCCTGGGTTGACATTTTGGCCTTTGTTCTGGGGCCTCCCTACTCATGCATCTTTGGAAGTTGTACCTTTCTTATCCTTCAGATGCCTGAAGGTTCCAGGGATGATTTATGTGCCCTTAGGCACCCCATAACAACCCTTAGGCACCCCATAACAGTAGACTAAGTTTCAGTTACAAGAGCAAAGACTTATAAGGCTAGTCATGCCAGGGGACTGGCATGGTGATGTCCACTCTACTTCCAAGAGAGAGAGGGTTCATATCCCATGGATATGGTTGGTGGGATGATCCTGCCTGCAGATGCAGGACCTCTCCATTCCCTGGGATGGCCATTGCCCATCGTTGTATCCTCACCAGGTGACTTGGATGAGTCCATTGAGCTGTAGGGTAGGAGTTGTAGCTCCACCGAGATTCCAGTCAAACCTGGCACATAGGTAGGCCAAAGGCTCCAGTCTCTGGATGTATATCTAAAAACTCCAGCATCACATATAGGTTTGAATAGAAGGGACTTATGAACCATGTGCAGGGAGGACTTATTTGAGTCCAATTCTGTCACTCTCAGGAGCACAGATTCCAAAATAGATCCCACTGATAAGGCATCAGTCTCTGGGGCTATCCCCACTTATATAGGACCTGGGTGTCTCCAGAGCTCTCAGGAGCCCCTCTGTGTGGGGTGATATGCACTTTGCTGTTCTATGAGCTCCTACTGAGGTGTGCATAAGCGTTACATCTGGGATGACCTCCCGACTCTCTTTGAAATCTCTTAGCCACTTGATCTCATTTGTCTTTACATTTTCCCCCTTTTAGTCAAGGTCTTTTTCCAGTTGTGTTGCCAGTTTACACTTGGTATTAATCCCTTGTTGCCAGGGAGGATCATCCCCGGGAGTCATGTCCCACGTTGGGGGGAAGGTAATGCATTTATATGCTCAGTTTGGCTTAGAGAGAGGCCACATTAGAGCAACAAGAAGGCTCTCAGGTGGCAACACTCAGGCACCCCATAACAGTAAGCTAAGTTTTAGTTACAAGAGCAAAGACTCATAAGGGTAGTCATCAATAAAAAGAACTCATCAGTGGGTCATCCTCTTTTGACAGACACTGTCTCTGCACTTAGAGGACTATTGCTGCTACCTTGGAGACTGTGGCAGTGCTCTCCAGGCTAGGAACTCAGATTCCCTCATTTATTGTGTGATTGTCAACCCATCGTGACCATGCCCTATCTTTTGATCTTTCGAACAATTTTGTATATCTTTCATGTATATTTGAATGAACTAACTCCCATGAATCCCCCCTCCCAGACACCCCCCACCAATAATCCCCTGCAGTACCCATTGTAACCCTTCTGTGATCCAAAACTTCCATGAACATGTAGTCCATAAAATAATCAAATACACTTAATAGGAAAAAGAAACAACAATGTAAGCTTACATGCAAGAGAAAAACATAAGGAAACTGAGGGGAAAAAAAACAAAAACAATCAAACATAAAAGAAAACAAAACAAAATATAATTAGTGGATTGGGATATTCAAAAAAATGGAGAAAAAAGCAAGAGAAATGTCTTTTAAAAAATATATTTATGTATGTATATATATTCTTTTTTTTTTTCCTTTTATCACTGTGTTATCGGATGTCCAGTGTGCCGTGACACCTTCCCCTTCTCAATCCTCATTGTCTCCCAAATTTTCATTTAATTTTCAAAGAAGTTTTAGGTCACAGCAAGTCACACACGGAGTACCAGAGACTCCCACATACCAAACCACCCCCCCTTCCACATCCCATATTAATCCCCCCCTTTTTTGATGTTAGCATTGTTATAACTGTTTTACAGATAGCAAAATATAGCAACTAAACGTTGTCAATGATTTGCAGTATAGTTTACAATTTAGATGATACAGTTTAATAAGTTCTGATGATATTTACCATGTCCTGTGTCCATTACTGTAAAGTAATGAAAAACATTTCCCATGACCACTAAATACCTCATTAGACTTTAACTGTTCCTTCCTCCCCACCCCCCTGGGGCATATGACACTACCCTATCTTCACTCATGGAATGTCAAGATTCATAGATACATGCCCTGGGTATTTGAACCTGCCCTTCCTGATCTACTCACCTGTCAATGCTGCACCACCAAACCCAGTAATATCACTACCCATCTGTCCTATCCTTCAATATGCAACTATATTCTATCCCTTTACCATAGATTATGTCCATATGGGTGATGGCTCAAAGTCTGCTCTTCTCTTACTCTCCCTTGTTAACCTATCTTTCAGACAATGGTTCTCAGAGACTGCACACTTTCCTCAGTTAAAATCAGTGAGGTTATACACTGTTCATCTTTCAGTGCCTGGCTTACTTCACTCAACATAAGGTCTTCAAGATTCATCCAGGTTATTCCATGTGTTAGCACTTTATTCTTTCTTACAGCTGAGTAATATTCCATTGTATGTATGTACCACATTTTGCTTATCCATTTGTCTGTTGATGGGCACCGGGACTGATTCCAACTTTTGGCAATAGTGAATATTGATGTGCATGTATCTGTTCGTGTCTTTGCTTTCAGTTCTTCTGGGTATATACCCAGCAGTGGAATCACTGGATCATACATAAGATCTATTGTTAGTTTTCTGAGGAACTACCAAACTGTCGTCCACAGTGGCTGGACCATACCACAGGCCCACCAGCAGTGGATGAGGGTTCCTATTCCTCCACATTCTCTCCAACATTTAGTGTCTCCTGTTTTTTTAATAGCAGCCATTCTGATGGGTGTAAGATGGTATCTCATTGTAGTTTTGTTTTGTTTTGTTTTTTTGCCAGGAAGTACCGGGGATTGAACCCCAGTCTCTCCATATGGTAGACGGACGCCGAACCTTTTGAGCCACATCTGTTTCCCTCTCATTGTAGTTTTGATTTGCATTTCCCGAATAGCAAGTGATGTTGAGCATTTTTTCATGTGCTTTTTAGCCATTTGTATTTCTTCCTTGGAGAAGTGTCTTTTCAGGTCACTTGCCCATTTTTTAAATGTGTTGTTTGTCCTTTTATTTTCAAGGTGTAAGATTTCTTTATATATGCAGGATATTAGGCTCCTATCAGATAAATGGTTGCCAAATATTTTCTCCCATAGGGTAGGCTGCCTTTTTATTTTCTTAATAACATTCTTTGAGGTGCAAAAGTTTTTTATTTTGATGAGATCCCATTTATCTATTTTTTTCTCTTGCTGCTCGTGCTTTGGCTGTGAAGTTCATGAAACCATTTCCTATTACAAGGTACTGTAGATGCTTTCCCACACTATCTTACATGGTCTTTATGGTTTTGGTTCTTGTATTTAGATCTTTGATCCATCTTGAGTTGATTTTGTATAAGGTGTGAAATGGTATTTTTCTCTCATTCTTTTGGATATGGATATCCAGTTCTCCAAGCACCACTTGTTAAAGAGGCCATTCTCTCCCAACTGAGTGGGCTTCGTGGCCTTGTCAAATATCAGATGACTGTATATGCAAGGATCTTTATCAGAACTCTCAATTCGGTTCCATTGGTCAGTAGGTCTATCCTTGTGCCAATACCATGCAGTTTTGATCACTGTAGCTTTGTAGTATGTTTTAAAGTCAGGTAGTGTGATTCCTCCAACTTCATTTTTCTTTTTCAATATATCTTTCGCAATTCGGGCCTCTTGCCTCTCCAAATATATTTTGTGGTTGATTTTTCCAGTTCCTTAAAAAATACAGTGTTGATTTTTATTAGGATTGCATTAAATGTGTAGATTAGTTTGGGTAGTATAGACATCTTGATGATGTTTAGTCTTCCTATCCATGAACAGGGAATATTTTTCCATTTATTTAAGTCTTCTTTGATTCCCTTTAACAGTGTTGTGTAGCTTTCTGTATATAAGTCCTTTACATCTTTGGTTAAATTTATTCCAAGATATTTGATTCTCTTAGTTACTATTGTAAATGGTATTTTTCCCCTGATTTCCTCCTCAGTTTGCTCGTTATTTTTGTACAGAAATGCTACTGATTTTTGAACATTGATCTTATAGCCTGCAACATTACTGAACTCCTTTATAAGTTCTATAAGCCTTGTTGTTGATTTCTCAGGGCTTTCTATGTATAGGATCATTTCATCTGGAAATAATGAAATTTTTACTTCTTCTTTTCCAATCTGGATGCCTTTTTTGTCCTTTTCTTTTCTCAGTGCTCATGCAATTACTTCTAAGACAATGTTAAATTGGAGTGGTGATAGTGGGCATCCTTGTCTAGTTCCCGTTCTCAGAGGGAAGGATTTTAGGATTTCACCATTGAAAATGATGTTAGCTTTGGGGTTTTCATATATACCCTTTATCGTATTCAGAAAGTTTCCATCTATTCCTATCTTTTGTAGTGTTTATATGAGGAAAGAGTGCTGTATTTTGTCGAATGCTTTTTCTGCATCTATAGAGATTATCATGTGATTTTTTTCTTTCAATCTGTTTATGTGGTGTATTACATTGATTGATTTTCTTATATTGAACCATCCTTGCATACCCAGGATGAAACCCACTTGGCCATGGTGTATAATCCTTTTGATATATTGTTGAATGTGATTAGCAAGTATTTTGTTGAGCATTTTAGCATCTAGGTTCATTAGAGAAATTGGTCTGTAATTTTCCTTTCTTGTGGTATCTTTATTTGGTTTTGGTATTAGGATAGTATTGGCATCATAGAATGAGTTAGGCAATATTCCTTCTACTTCCATGACCACTAAATACCCCATTTGATCTTAACTGTTCCTTCCTCCCCATCCCCCTGGAGCATATGACTCTCCCCTGTCTTGACTCAGGGAATGACAAGATTCATAGTTACATGCCCTGGGTATTCCAACTTGCCCTTCCTTATCTACCCACCTGTGAACCCTATGTCACCGAACCCAGTAATGTCACTACCCATCTGTCCTATTGTTCAATATGCAATTATACTCTATCCCTTTACCATAGATAATGTCCATATGGGCGATGGCTCAGAACCTATGCTTCTCTTTCTCTCCCTTGTTAACCTATCTTTCAGACAATGGTTCTCAGAGACTGCTCGCTTTCCTCAGTTCAAATCCATGAGGTCATATAATGTTCATCCTTCAATACCTGGCTTGCTTCACTCAACATAAGGTCTTCAAGATTCATCCAGGTTATTCCGTGTGTTAGCACTTTATTCCTTCTTGCAGCTTAGTAATATTCCATTGTATGTATGTACCACATTTTGCTTTTCCATTCATCTGTTGATGGACACCGGGGCTGATTCCAACTTTTGGCAATGGTGAACAATGCCGCTATGAACATTGTTGTGCATATATCTGTTCATGCCTTTGTTTTCAGTTCTTCTGGGTATATACCCAGCAGTAGAATTGCTGGATCATATGGATGATCTATTGTTAGTTTTCTGAGGAACAACCAAATTGTCCTTCACAGTGGCTGGACCATTTCACAATCCCACCAGCAGTGGATGAGTGTTTCTATTGCTCCACATCCTCTCCAACACTTAGAGACTGCTGTTTTATAATAGCTGCCATTCTGATGGGTGTACAATGGTATCTCATTGTAGTTTTGATTTGCATTTCCTTGATAGCAAGCAAAGTCAAGCATATTTTCAGGTGCATTTTAGCCCTTTGTATTTCTTCCTTGGATGTTGGAAAAGATGTTGAGGGCCAGAGCACAAAGGGTTAAGCATTTAGAAAGCATGCTCCTGGCAGATAAACATTAGTAAATGTCTCCAAGGTCTCTGCTTACTGCAGACATCAGTGGGAGGAGGCAGAGTGGAATGAACACAACACTAAGATATTATTGTCTGCATTCCCAAAAAGATGGTCTGGAACACAGAAACAGGCAGTGCTTTGACATACCAAGCTGAGGAACTAGTGAAGGATGCCCTATTTTGTTATCAGATTTGTAGTATAAAAATCACCTTCAGCCTAAATAAACTTGCCTGCATTCCACATGGACTGAAGTCAACTGGTCCCAGTCATTCTTTGGATCATTCTTGGCACTGTCTACCTCAGATAGCCACCAACATGCGGCACAACTCATCTTTTCTCTGCATCACTGCCATGTAAACAAGGACTGTTGGGTCGGACGGCCCTTGCATTCTGTTGGTGAGTCAAATAATCTTGATCATCAGGGAAATGGGTAATCAGTCAACTCGGTCAGAGGAATATTCCCAAGTTTTGAAGGCCCTGTTAAAAAATACATGGGTAATTGTGACGACCCTATCGTTACTAAAACTCTTTTTTCTTGTACAGAAACATTGTTATGTATAGTCTTTGTATAGTCTTATTTCTGTTGCTCTTGAACAATTACAGACAGATGAAAATGAAGATATTAAAATGAATACTGCAATGCTAACACTGCAGCAGAAGAAAGTAATGATGATATTAATGAAAATACATAGGAAAAGTTAATGGACAGGCAAAACCAGATTAACTCATGTCTAATAAAAAGGAAAAAAAGAAAAAGGGAGTTTATGAAACTTTTTCAGTGCTCGGTAAGCCGTCATCTCCAAAAGATGATTTATTGTCTTTTGAATCAGTGTCTACGCCTCCTAAGGTATGTACCGATCCACTTTTTACAACATTTGATGACCACCCAACAGTTTCTGTTTTTGTGCCAGCACCATCCTCTTCAATTATGCAAAGTATAGGACAGAGAAGTAGAGAAAGAAATTCGGAGTCTATGCTATTTTATTTTATTTTTTCAGTAACAGTAACTCAAATTCCAGTAGAGGTTAATAATCCCCAAGGGGGTGTACAATATGAGCATGCTCCTATTTCTTCTAATACTATCAAAGAATTAAAATAAGCATATACACAATATGGTGTAAATTCTCCTTATACTCAGAAATTGGTGCAAGGAATGGCACAAGCAAACAGATTAAAACTCTAGGACTGGAATTTGTTAGCTTAAGCTGTTCTTAATTCAGCAGAATTTTTACAATTTAAAACTTGGTGGGCTGATTAAGCTATTATTGTAGCATGATGAAATCAACAGCATAATCCACCAGTGCCTATTACTGCTGAACAAATATTAGGAACAGGTCAATGGGTTGGGATTCCTCGCTAAACTCAATATGATGATATTGACATTGTACAAGTGTGATTGTGCTGCCTATCTCTCTGGCAATGAATCTCCACCCCTGATCAGGTTGTACAATCATTTTCAAAAATTGTTCAAGGAAATACTGAACCCTATGCTGAATTTGTAGCAAGGCTGGCAGATGTAGTCAACAAGACAGTAACTCATTATGATCTTAAAGAAATGCTTATTCTAATGTTGGTTTATGATAATGCTAACAGTAAGTGTAAAAAGGCTTTATGTCTGTTAAAGTCAAATGGAAGAACTTTACACGATTATATAAAAATATGCCAAAACAGCAGGCCTAATACCTATATTATGAACCTTCTTGCAGCTGCTCTAAATGGACGTAGTCCCATGATTACTAATTTAAATTGCTTTAAATGTGGGAAACCAGGTGATATGAAAAAAGATTGCCAAGCCAAAACTAGTGTAAGAGTTCCATTTAGTGGCAATAATAAATCAATACCAAGTCTTGTGTGCATGAAATGCCACAAAGGGTTACACTGTGCCAAGGAATGCCATTCTAAATATCATAAAAATGGTAGTCTCATTAATAAGTCAGGAAACTTCCAAGCAGGCCTTACTCAAGGTCCTCAGACAAAAAATATGAGCACATTTCCCAGCCTTGCTCAAACTTACCTCATCAGCAACAGAGCAGTTCATTCCAGCCTGTAACAGAACTTAAGGCATTTACCAAAATCAGTACAGCTGTCAATCTTTCCTCATCTGAAACTAAGTTTATTACTACTTCACTGAGTATACCCAAAATTAAGAACAGGAATTAAAAGGTCTACCACAGAAATCTGAACTATGAGATTAAGTGTACTCCTAAAGAATAGTAATCCAAAATATACGTGTTAAATATCTGTATAAACTGCTAAATTGGAGTTTACTGTATTTAGGCTGTTTAAGTTTTCCTGGCTGGTTGCTGATTATGAACAAAAGTGTTTCAAAGAACAAGCCTATATATTACAGGTAACACAGATTCCAGAAAAAATCTTAAAAACAGTAAAATCAAAGATGTGAAATGATGGAGAAAGCCATACCAAAGGAGTGAAAATTATGGGTCAAATCAGTAAGCCTTATGTTTCTGTTAGTGTGTCATAATTCTTTTTGTTTGTTCAGTGTTAATGTATATTTTGAGACCTCTGGATGGTAATATTAAATTGATAAATGAAGATTATTATGCGAGCTCTATTCAAATGGCAAAAAATTAAATAAGTGCTTCTATTAATAAATAAATATGGATATTAGTTTAAAATAATAAAAATAGTTATACTCAAATTAAATCATTACTCTAACAAGTTTGTTTAATGTTGATGGTAATTATATGTTGTCAGAAGTTTGCTTGGAAATAGTTTCCAAAATCACTGTGGTAACTTAAGTATGGAAGGTACATAGAATGTGCTTTTATTATTAAAGAAAAGAAAGTCATTTTACCCTAAGACAAAATAACTAGTTATTAAAACAAAGTAAAATGTGGGACAAAACCTGAATAAACATAAAAGTGCAAAAGGCTTGTGAAAAAGGAATTTTTGTGTCAAAGCTAAGTAAATTTTAAGCAGTCTATCCATAAAAATTTTAAAGCTTTAATGTCAAACAATGTAATAATATAAAGTTAAAGTTTTATTCTTTCTCAAATTTTCTCAAGTCAGTATTCTGTTTTAGTAAAATTTTACAGTTTTTCTCCTCAAAAATCAGTATGCAACAAAGAAAGTCTGTTTTATCAAAATATCTTCTTGTGCTTTAACTTATAGTTTCCATGAAGAAACAGGTCTTATCACTTTTAAAAAGAACACAATGTTTGAACCTGCTTTCTCAAAGTCAAATCTTGAAAGATAGCTTTTCAAAAAATTTTTATTTACTTTTTATTGTGGGTAAAAATCAAGTTTTTCAGAATACATACCAATATTTGTAAAATTATATATATATATATATGCATTTGCTTACAAAAATGTTATATATATATATATATATTTTAAGAGGTGCTTAGATTACCTAAATATTACACGGAACCTACAGGGATTCCCATGCTCCCCACCTTCCACACCTCCCACCATATCCCACTCAAATGTCTCCCACAAGTGTGGTCCATTTTATTACAAATTGTCACAAATATCTTGGTCTTTTACTTAAAAAAAAGTAAAATATTAAAATTGTTAAGGTCATGTGATGTCAGTAGAATGAAGTATTTAAAACTCCTATATAATTAAAATAAATTTTATAATTTTATAACAATTAAAGTTATATGAACAAAAAGTTCATATGAATAATTTAAGTGTATAAAATTCCTGAAAATATAATAATGTTTCAATAGAATAGTAAATAAAATATAATGGAATTAATCATACTTTTATGTTATAACTACAAGAAGAAAGCAGCCATTAAAGGCTGCCGTGGTAGTGCATAACAGTAAATTATAGTAAAATAAAATAATACCACTGCAGTATGCAATGGTCCCAAATATTGCTAGTTTGTTGCAAAAAATTAATTTACAGTTATGTCACTATCACTTTGTTTTAAAACTTGCTTAAGCTTTCTTTAATATTTTCTTAAACAAGTCAAGCCAACCCACATTCCCCTTCCTGTAAAATAGCCAACAATAAATCAAATTTGTATTCAACACTGTCAGCAACAGCCCCAATTCAAATTATAATGGTAACAACAAAACCAATGCAAGTATTAAAATTACAAGTCAATGTATTACCCCACATCCCAAATAGGAAATACTAATTTGTTTATACCTATGCCTCAAAGTATACAAAATGTAAAAAATGTGGTCATTCTAATCATGCTACTAAGAATCCTAAATGCTTAAGAAATAAAAGTTTATTCATTGGATGTCCGTTGATGTATAATCTACTATAGTTATGAATTATGTATAATATACTTAAATACTAATCAAAACTTTAATACAATACATTGCATATATAAATAATTTAATAACTTGTATATTACACATAAAGGTATTTTATTAAGTATATATATAAATCTGTTGTTTTAAATATGAACAGTCCTGAAACTAAATATCTTAAAAAAAAAAAAAAAAGTTTAGTAAGTAAGTATTGTTCAAGCCTAAAAGTAAAGCATCATGCAAAAAACTTTGTTAATCAACAAACCAATGCCTTGCTAGTTAACACTTTTCACATTTCTGGAAAAATATTGGAAATTAAAATATTAAGCACATCAAGGATGTTTTGTAGCAAACTAAAAATAAGTGCATTTCAACAAGTCTTGTATTCCTCCCTGGGGGAGCTGGCCACACTCCCAGAGATTGATGCATAAACCTTAAAATGTACTGCCCAGGGAGTGTTGTGTTCCTTCCTGAGGAGACTAGCCCCTTCCTCGGGAATTAGCAAAATACTCACAAGTTGGCAACTATGGTATCAAATTCATTAATCCTAAACACAGGCAACCAAAACTCTAGTATCAGTTGCTAGTTCAACACATCCCAGCTATAAAGTATATATTGGTAATTATATATATATATAAATGCTCTATTTATCTGTCATTCTGTAACTTTGTTCAATATTGACTTAATCTTTTAATTAGTTGTGTTATTTGTTTCTCACCATAATTGTAAATATAAGATTATTAAACTAAGTAAATATTAACATTTATCTTGTATCTATCCAGGATTCTAGCCAAAAGTAAGCCAAATATATCACTGATTTAGTAAGCCTGTGAATATATGTATACTTATCATAAAAAATTAACAGTTAAACCTCTATTTATAAATGCTACAAAAATTAAAAATGGGGAAATGGTGAGGTGTGAGAACAATTATATCAAACATTATTTACAATAAATTTTTAAGCCAAAGTCAGAATCATATACATCAGCAGCACAGCATTACTGGCAAAAATCAGGTAAAAATACAGAAACAAATATTGGACAACTAGTTTACTGAAAGCATAAAGATAATAATCAATGGGAATAGGCAGAAATTAAGTTACTATATAGGATCAAGGTTTTGCTCTTATCAATACAGATTAAGGAGATCAGCTTTTGGTCCTGTCCAGACCTCTGAAACCTAGACATAAACAAGCTGTAGAATCTGACACAAGAAGCAGAAAAGATGATAACTTCTAAAAGTCAGAATATCACTCTAACACAGTTATTCTTTGCTATGCTTACCTTGACAAACTCAGCAGTTAGTACTGGACATTCACATAATTATACATATTGGGTTTATATTACTAATTCACCTCTTTTAGAATTGTTGACTTGGGCAGACAAATCCTACCATGTTTATATTAATTAGACTTTTCATTTTCCTTGGCCCATTGATTCTCACCTTCCTCTAAAACCGGAGGAGGAAGGGAAATTTATTGAAAATTTAACCTTGCTTTTTCTTGAATAACCTATCTACATAGGATTCATTGATCCATATATACAGCCCCCAAATCATAATACAAAGTGATAAATGTCATACATGCCATGTTTCACCTGAGCTTGTGCTCTTTAATAATTCCTATAGGATTGTAAAGAATCGGACCCTTATAGAGATACTGAAACCTAATGGAAACACAATCATAAGTTGAAAAATTAAAATTCAACAAAAACAACTAATTAAAGCATCATTATTTTTGGAATTTTGGGGACTAATAGGTATAAATACATCACTAAATTGGACTCATCAGGGAGGATTTATCCCACAACTATGGGACACTAAACTTAACAAAACTAAAAATTATTTGTGGGAATTTTTTGGGGGAACTAGCCCAATTTTTTAATGGCAAGAGATTAAAACTAATATTACCAATTTAAAAAGAAAATCCACTTAATTTCTTAAAATATTTGTATGGGATCCCATTGTTTTTATAGTAGGAACAGTGTGCATTGATCAAACATGGTTTTTCTACAGCAATTGCTCCCTTTACACTTGTGTATCAGAATCTGTTTTACAGGAGAGTTTTACCACAGTTCAAATAAGATGACGGCATCATGGATTATGTCTTCCGGTTCACACGAATCACTTCTGGCAGTATTTCCCTGAGAGTCAAATCCTTTGGCACTTTCTAAATCATTATTTGAAGAGAACCAAATGTTTAATTGGATTAATTATAGCTGCTGTATTAGGGCTTATAGGTACTATTACAGCTGCTGTTGTGGAAGGATGTGCCCTACATGAGAATGTCAAAAAACAACAAATTTTAAAAATTGGTATCATAATTCTAGTGACCTATGGCATAGTAAGGCATATATAGATGAGCAAATTAATAATAGGCTTAATCACTTAGAGATAGCTGTTACAAAAATGGGAGATCAAATATATAATCTAAATTTAAAACAAGGTTTGAAATGTGATTGGGATAAAAGTGCTTTTATATCACTCCTCTCTCATACAATGATTCCCACTATGAATGAGAAAAAATTAAACATCATTTAATAGGTCATCACACATATTTATCTATAGAAATTACAGATTTACAAAAAAGGATTCGGAGCATGTCTCCAAATCAATTTACTACACTTCCAGGTAGCGAATTTTGAAATCAGTGACACATCAGTTGCATAAAATAAACACCTTTCATTGGTGGAAAGCAACCCCTGTTCTTGCTAACTTCGGTGTGGTGATCATTGATGCTCTGCTACTCTTAACTGTATTAGGAGGGATTCACAAAACCCTGCTGTCCCACATTAATAGTGCTGAAAAGATCAGCAATGCCAATCACTTGATTCTGTTTAAAACCCTAAACTTTCAAGACTACAGTCCATGGAGCTTGACTGGTTACCAGTGACAGATAAGAACTTCAGAGGAGGGCAACCTCAGAGAGGCACAGTCACCCTGGACAAAAAATTAAAAAGGGGAAATTTTTGGAAAAGATGCTGAGAGCCAGAGCATAAAGGGTTAAGCATTTTAAAAGCAAGCTTGCTGGCAGAGAAACATTAGTAAATGTCTCCAAGGATACTGCATACTGCAGAAATCAGTGGGCAGAGCCAGAGGAGAATGAACACTCTACTAAGATGTGATTGTCTGAATTCCCAAGAAAGATTGTCTGGGAATACAGAAACAGGCAGCGCTGTCAAATACCAAGCAGAGGAAGTAGTGAAGAATGCCCTACTTTTGTTATCAGGTTTGTAGTATAAAAAGCAGCTTCAGCCTAAATAAACTTGCCCGAAATCCACATGGAGTGAGGTCTCCTGATCCCAAACTTTCTTTGGATCATTCCTGGCACCATCCAACTCCACATTGAATTAAACTATTTGGAGAAGTATCTTTTCAGAAACTGGTCCATTTCTTAAATGGATTGTTTGTCTTTTTATTTTCAAGGTGTAGGATTCCTTTTTATATGCAGGATATTAGGCACTTATCAGATATATGGTTGCCAAATATTTTCTCCCATTGTGTAGGCTGCCTTTTTATTTTCTTAATAATGTCCTTTGAGGTGCAGAAGTTTTTAATTTTGAGGAGATCGCATTTATTTTTTCTTCTCTTGCTGCTCGTGCTTTGGCTGTGATGTTCATGAAACCATTTCTTATTTTAAGGTCCTGTAGATGCTTTCCTACATTACCTTCCAAGGTCTTTATGGTTTTGGCTTTTATATTTAGATCTTTGATCTATCTTGAGTTGATTTCTTCATAAGGTGTGAGTTGGTATTCTTCTCTCATTCTTTTGGATATGGACATCGAGTTCTCCAAGCACCACTTGTTAAAGAGGCCATTCTATCCCAACTGTGTGGGCTTGGTAGCCTTGTCAAATATTAGATGAATGCATATGTGAGGATCTATATCAGAACTCTCAATTCGATTCCATTGGTCAGTAGGCCTATCCTTGTGCCAATACCATGCAGTTTTGATCACTGTAGCTTTGTAATATATTTTAAAGTCTGGTAATGTGATACCCCCAACTTCATTTTACTTTTGCAATATGTCTTTGGCAATTTGGTGTCTCTTTCCTTCCAAATATATTTTGTGGTTAGTTTTTCCAGTTCCTTAAAAAATACAGTGTTGATTTTTATAGGGATTGCATTAAATGTGTAGATTAGTTTGGGTAGGATAAACATCTTATTGATGCTTAGTCTTCCTGTCCATGAACAGGGAATATTTTTCCATTTATTGAAGTCTTCTTTGATTTCCTTTAACTGTGCAGTGTAATTTTCTGTATATAAGTCCTTTACATCTTTAGTTAAATTTATTCCTAGGTATTTGATTCTTTAGTTCCTATTGTAAATGGCATTTTTTCTTGATTTCCTCCTCCGATTGTTCATTATTGGTGTACAGAAATGCTACTGGTTTTTGAGCATTGATCTTATAACCTGCAACATTACTGAACTACTTTATAAGTCCAGAAGTTTTGTTGTAGCTTTCTCCAGACTTTCTATGTATAGGATCATGTAATCTGAAAATAAAGAAATTTTTACTTCTTTTTTTTTCAGTCTGGATGCCTTTTATATGCTTTTCTTGCCTCAGTGCTCGAGCAAGTACTTCTAAGACAATGTTAAATAGGAGTAGTGGTAGTGGGCATCTTAGTCTTGTTCCCAATCTCATAGAGAAGGCTTTTAGGAATTAACAATTGAAGATGATGTTAGCTTTGGGTTTTTCATATATACCCTTTAGCGTATTCAGAAAATTTACTTCTATTCCTATATTTTGCTGTGTTTTTATCAGGAAAGAGTGCTATATTTCGTTGAATGCTTTTTCTGCATCTATAGAGATGATCATGTGATTTTTTTCTTTCAGTTTGCTTATGTGGTGTATTAAATTGTTTGATTTTCTTATACTGAACCATCCTTGCATACCCAGGATGAAACCCACTTGGTCATCAAGGATAATCCTTTTGATATGTTGTGGAATATGATTAGCAAGTATTTTGTTGCAGATTTTAGCATCTAGGTTCATTAGAGAAATTCGTCTGTATTTTTCTTTTCTAGTGGTGTCTTTGCTTTTGGTATTATGGCAAGTTTGGTATCGTAGAATGAGTTAGGCAGTATTCATTCTACTTCTATTTTTTGGAAAAGCTTAATTAGAATTGGTGTTAGCTCTTTCTACAATGTTTGGTAGAATTCAGCTGGGAAGCAATCTGGTCTTGGGCTCTTCTTAGTTGGGAGGTTTTTGATGAATGAGTCTATCTCTTTACCTATAATTGGACTGTTGATTTCATCAATTTCTTCTTTCATCAATGTAGGCTGTTTTTGCATTTCTAGAACTTGTCCATTTCCTCTAAATTATCATTCTTATTGGCATATAATGTTTCAAAGTATCTTCTTAGGATACTCTTTATTTCTGTGGGGTCAGTAGTGACATCCCCTTGCTCCTTCCTTATTGTATGTATTTACATCTGTTCTCTGTTTTTCTTTGGTAGTCTGGCTAAGGTTTTGTCAATTTTATTAATATTCTGGAAGACCAGCTTTTGTTTATTTTTTCTAGTGCTTTCTTATTCTCTATTTCATTTAATTCAGCTCTAATCATTGTTATTTCCTTCTTTCTACTTCCTTTACGTTTAGTTTGTTGTTGCTTTCCAATTCCTACAAGTGTGCAGTTAGGCCTTCAATTTTAGCTCTTTCTTCTTTTTTAATATATGTATTTATGGCTATGAACTTCTCTTTCAGGACAGCTTTGGCTGCATCCCATAGGTTTTAATATGCTGTGTTGTAATATTCACTAGTTTCAAGGTAGTTACTGATTTCTTTTGAGATTTCCTCCTTGACCCACTGCTTGTCTAAGAGTGTGATGTTTAACTTCCATATCCTTGTATCTAACCTGTTCTCTGGCTCTTAGTGATTTCCCATTTCATTCCATTGTGATCAGAGAAATTACTTTGTATAATCTCAATCTTTCTGATTTCATTGAGAGTTTGTCTGTGGCCTAGCATGTGGTCTATCTTGGAGTATGATCCATGTGCCCTCGAGAAGAATGTAAATCCTGCTGTATTTGTGTGTATTGTTCTGTATATGTTTATTAAGTCCAGGTCTTCTAATATATTGTTGAGAGTCTTTTTTCATTGTTGATTCTCTATCTAGATGTTCTCTGTAATGATGGTAATGGTGTATTAAAGGCCCCTGCTATAATTTTAGAGGCATTTATTTCTCCACTTAGCTTTTCCAGAGTTCGCCTCATGAATTTTGAGGCACCCAATTAGGTGTGTAAATGTTTATGATTGTTTTCTCTTCTTGAGCGAATACCACTTTTACTAATAGATAGTGTCCATCTTTGTATCTTACAAGAGTTTTGCATTTAAAGCGTATTTTTTCTGCTATTAGAATAGTTACTCCTGTCCTTTTTTGCTATTATTAGCTTGTAAAATTGTTTTCCAGCCATTTACTTTCAGTCTCCTTGAATCCCTGGGTCGAAGGGGGGTTTCTTGTAGACAGCATATAGATGGATCACATTTCTTTATCCATGCTGCCAATCTGTGTCTCTTGAGTGGTGAATTTAATCCATTTACATTAAGTGTTATTACTCACAACGAATTTCTTACTTCAGCCTTATTTTCTTTGGAGTAATGTGTGTCCTATGTTGTTTTGTTTCTGTTTTTGTCTTTTTAGCTGTTTTTAAACTCTCCTAACTCTTGATTTTTCCTTTCAACTTGTAGAATTTCCTTTAGTATTACTTGAAGTGCCAGTTTCTTATTGACATACTCTCTTAATTTCTGTTTATCTGTGAATATTTTGAACTCTCCATTATTTTTAAATGCCAGCTTTGCTGGATACAGAATTCGTGGCTGGAAGATTTTTTCTTTTAGTTCTTTGACTATGTCATACCATTGTCTCTTTTCCTCCATGGTTTCAGATGAGAAATCAGCACTTAATCTTATTGTGCTTCCCTTGTATGTGATGGTTCTCTTTTCTTTTACTGCCCTGAGTATTTTCTCTTTGTCTTGAGCATTGGACATTTTGACTTGTATAGGTCTTAGCGTTAGTCTGTTGGGATTTATACTCTTTGGGGTGTGCTTTGCTTCCTAGATCTGCACATCCATCTCTCTCAATTGTGTTGTGAACTTTCCAGCCATTATTTCCTTAAGCACTCTTTCTGTTCCCTTTCCTTCTCTTCTCCTTCTGGGAGGCCCATAATGCATATGTTTGTGTGTTTTGTGCTGTCAGTTAAATCCCCGAGTCCCTGCTGGATTTTTTATATACTTTTTGTCTATCTGTTCTACTATCTGTTTGATTTCAGCTGTATTGTCTTCCATATCACTAATTCTTTCTTCTGCCTGTTCAAATCTGCTGTTATGTGAATCCAACATCCTTTTGATTTCTTGGATTGTGCCATTGATCACCATCATATCTGTTATCTTTTGGGTATGTTTCCAATTTCTTCAGTATGTTCTCCCAGTGTTTTCTTTACATTCTTAATGTCTTCCTTCCCTTCATTAAGTTGTTTCATGATATTTGTTTGGGAATCTTTGATTAGTTGTTTTATGTTCTGCATATATTCCTGGTTTTTTGTTTGTTCATTGGAGTGGTCCATGTCTTCCTGTTTCTCAGTGTGGTTTGTAATTTTTTGTTGCCCTCTAGTCATCATTTTATCTTGCTGGATTTATTCAGTTGATTAGCTTCTCTCTCTCCTCTCGAGTTTTATTTAGTTGGTAGCTCTGTGTGTGTGTTAAGTTTTCTCTTTGACACTTTTTCTTATTATTTTATTTTGTTTCCTTGCTTCTTTCTATGTTACCTTAAAGGCAAAAATTAGTGCCAGAGGAATCAAAAGATGTAGAAAGGAAGAAGGATTAGAGTAATATTGATAAAATTAGAAGAGGGGCTAAATAGAACTTAGTGAAATGAATATTTAACTTGTGTAGGCAGTGTAGAGTAAAAGGAAAAAAAGTGGAATACCTACAATGCCCTGGGAAACCAAATAGAGGAATATATATATACACAATGATTTAGAAGGCTAGAATGATGAGGAGGTAGTGAAAGATTAAAGAAAGGGCTAAAAGGAAAAGGCTAATATTAATAAAATAATAAGTAAACAAAATAGAATAAAACATGTCACCCTTAAGTTGTGGGCTAATGAAAAAGCGTGGTGTCTAAGAACCACAACAGAAAGCAGAAGGCCGAGAGATGAAAGAAGGATAAGAGATAGGTTCGGATACAATATCAAGATAGACAGAGAATGGGAAATCACTGAAGAAGAACAGCAAAGAAAAAGGTAGCTAGCAGCACCTAATTTTTAAAAAAGGAGTAAAACAGCAAGGAGGGACTAAAGAGGAAAGAAAAGGAAGAGACAACAAATAGAGAAAAACCAAACAACCATACCAGCAAGCACTCAAACAAAGGAGGAAATATTTCTTCTAGGGTCCTTGTGGATCCTCTCAGCCTGCTTGTGTTTATCAGTTTCCCTTCAGGCTTCTATCTGCTGGTTTTTAGGCAGATTTTTGGTATTAAACTAAATTAAGAACATGAATTCATTTTTTAAAGTGACTGTCTTCTTCCTTTTTTTTTTTTTTTTTGGTGATATAAGGGGCCCAAAAGAAGTCCTCTGCTAGATCACAGCTTTCAATGAGGGAACCCTAAATAGGCTCGTGGAAACTACTCAAGCCCTTACCACTTTCTGTCACCCTCAGGTGAGCTGGCACCCCAAAGCCATGAGGGGGTCCAGGCAGCGAATTTCACAGAAGTTAAACCCCTTTCCACATTCTGTCAGAGCCCTCCCTCCATCAGAGTATGCTCCCTCACACTGGGAGCTGGAGTCGCTGGTGCAGGTTTCACAGTTCAAACCAGCCATTTTCCCTGTTGGTGGGGCTCAGCCGTCTGTGTTAACTACTATAGGTGGGCTCAAAATTCACGAATTTCCACTGTTCACTCCACGCCATCGCTCTGCCCGCTGATAAAAGGCCCAAGCTACTCGCTCTGTACACACAGAGCACAGAACCATGGGCAGGACCCCGTCAACAATTGACTGTCCCCAGAGAGCTAGTCAGTGAGTACCCTCCTAAAACCATGCCATCTTGCCTCTTTCATGTAGCATTTTCTTACAATGTACCACAACCATTTATATCTTTTCAATTTCTTCACCTGATTCTGATGAGGATTCAAGTTTCACGTCCACTGAACTACAGTGGCCTGCTTTCTACATAACTCCAATTTTCCTTATTTTTTAAATCAGATATGATTCTTTCATAATTAGATGATATACTTCTAATCTCAAGTATTTTAAGAAATTTAGAATATTTATTTATATTCTTAAGTTGTACTCCATCATTTTTATCATACGTGATAGGCTGTGGGATGGATGAAACTAGAGAATGCATGTATTTACAAAGAGAAATGTGTACTCAAAAATAATCTGCCAATGCAGACAATGCTGAGGAAGGAGGAATGGGGGTTTCAGTTAGAGAAGGAATTTGACTGTTTGCCATAACAGACAAATTATCCATATAACCATGGATAATTTGGTTATAATTTAAAAGAAATTATCAAAATAGTACACAATGAAATCATACAAAGTGGTTGATTTGAATATATCAATTTGTATATGCAACATTACTGGGTGGGGGGCACTTCCCCTCACACTTTACAAATACTGTCCCCCATAAAGGAAAAGTGCTCACTCCCCTCAGCCCTCTCCCCAGGTGCCTGGGTGTGTGGAGGCCTCCCACAGCAAGAGTGAGCATGGAGCACAAAGAGCATGGACATGACCATGTGAAGGCCACAGTGCTCTCTACACTTGTCCATTTAGAGGGCTGTTAGCACCACAGGAGAAGACAGACTTCCTGCTGCTTACTCCCCAGTGATGACTCGCTAGAGTGACTCATCACTAACTGAGGCTGTGAGTGCTGAGCAGTGCTGTTTACCAGTCATCCTTTGAGATCCAGAATCTATGATGATGGTTTACATTGGGACTCTGAGTGTTAGGATCCCAAACAAGACGTTCCCTCTCTGGTTTGGGGGAACTTCAGTGAACACATGTTACATTCCAGCTTCTTCCCATCCAACAACTCCATTCTCTTCTGGGATTGAAGAGGTATGCATCATTTTCAACACTGTTTAAAAATGTGTTGAAAATTTAATATTTAATTAGTCTGAAAAATATCTGGCATCTGCACCCTCTGAGGTTTTATGCAAACATTGCACTCTCTCACAGGCTCACTTCTATCCTTGTCAGCCCTAGTTCCCAGTACTTTCTGGGATTCCCATACTATTTATTAGGGTCACTGGACTATCATTGCTCATTCTAATGCTGTTATTGCTGTGGCCAATGCTGTAATGTGAATTTTGACATTTCCTTCCTGACACCAACAGGTTTCATCATGGCATTGCTCTTTATTTAGCTGCCCAAAGGTTGGAGAAGGTGAATGGAGAACTGGAAGGAGGAGACCTGAGTCTTTGCCTGAGTCCCAGGATGGGTACAGTAAAAGCAGTCTCCTCAGAGGGTCAATGCTGGAGGCTAAGGGATGGAGGGAAGGGCAAAAGGAACAGGAGCATGGAGTCTCCTCTCTGTGCCCTGACTGCTCTGCTGCACCAGACCCCACGTCCCATGCTTTTATCTACCTCTGCCCACCTGGTCAAGCCCTGCCTGAAAAAAGAGGATGGCCCACTGTTAGGTTCTTGTTATTGATGATTAGCCTTATGAGTCTATGCTCTTGTAATTGAAACTTGGCCTACTGTTATAGGGTGCCTAAGAGTTGCCAACTGAGAGCCTCCATGTTGCTCAAATGTGGCCTCTCTCTAAGCCAAACTCAGCATATGAATGCATTACCTTCCCCCCAATGTGGGACATGACTCCCAGGGATGAGCCCCCCTGACAATGAGGGACTAATACCAAGTGTCAACTGGAAACATGACTGGTAAAAAAAAACTTGAATAAAAAGTGAAAAAGGTAAAGACAAATGAGTTCATGTGGCTAAGAGAATTCAAAAAGTTCGGGGAGGTCATCCCAGAGGGAACACTGACACACACCTCAGTAGGATTTCATAGAACATAAAAGTTGATATCGCCCCACACTGAGGGACTCCTGAGGGTTGTAGGGACACCCAGGTCCTATATAAGGGCAGATAACCCCAGAGATTGATGCCTTATCAGTGGGCTCTGCTTTGGAATCTGTGCTTCTGAAAGTGACAGAGATAGACTCAAATAAGTCCTACTAGCATATGGTCCATCAGTTCCTTCTATTCAAACCTAAATGTGAGGCTGGGGTTTGTAGGTGTGCTCCCAGAGACTGGAGCCTCTGGCCTGTCTATGTACCAGCCATGCCTGGAAGCTCAGTGGAGCTGCAACTCCTACTCTACAGCTCAATGACTCACCCAAGTCACCTGGTGAGGAGACTATGATGATGGACAATGGCCATCACAGGGAAAAGAGAGATCCTGCAGCTGAAGGCAGGATAATCCCATCCACCATATCCATGGGATATAAGCCCACTCGCACTTGGAGATGGTGTGGACATCACCATTCCAGTCTCCTCAGTATTGGGATAAGAGCTATGGACTAGAGTGGACTTAATGTTATTCTGTTGAAGACATATTTGGATTCAAACAATGGAAGAAATTATAACAGTGAGGTGAAATCAGTGGCCACTAGACGCTTTGGGGGCAGGAAGGGGAAGGGCTGTTCTAATACAGGGACTTTTACAGGACTTGGGGATTGTCCTGAGTGACATTGTGGTGATGGATATAGATCATTTTACATCAGTATATAGCACACAGAACTGTGTGGGAGAGATGGTGGTCTACAATGAGGACTGTGGTCTATGCTTAGTGGCAAATCCCCAGGATGTGTATATCCATTGCAGGTGATGTGCCACACTAATGAAAGATGTTTATGTGAGATGTTATGGTAGATATGGGAAGTGGAGATCATGGGAAACCCTATAATTTTTGTGTAATATTTATGTAATCTAAACATCTTTTAAAATATATATGAAAAAAATAATAATAACATTTATGTAAGCAAATGCCCATATATGCATATATATCTATATATCACTTTACAAATATTGGTTTGTATAGTGAAAATTTTTATTTTTACCAACAATATAAAAATATGCTGTCTTAACAAGGGTCAGCT
Source organism: Tolypeutes matacus (assembly GCA_026826555.1). NCBI lineage: Eukaryota > Metazoa > Chordata > Mammalia > Cingulata > Chlamyphoridae > Tolypeutes > Tolypeutes matacus. The sequence continues at coordinate 947,227 of JAKSZT010050892.1, read as the reverse complement.
GCTGCTGGAATCCTGGCAAGGCCAAATGTTGGGCCTGCCTGTCTCTGCTGCCTTCTCCTCCAAACTCACTTTCTCCCTGAGCTCAGCACTGGGCCATCAGACACAATTGTTCATGCCTCTCCCTTCTACTCTGGCCTGGATGTCTTCAGCTTCAAGCTGCTCCATGACTCCAGCCTCTGGCCTCTCCTTCAGCCTCTCAGGGTTTCTGTGTCTCTGAACCACTGTAGGAGATCCTGGAGCCCTCTCCCACATTGCAGAGTAAACATGGCAGCACTCATTCTCTCTGTATTCCATGTATGTAGGACTTCAGTACAATGATTGGGGTCCATTCTAGTGCCTGAAATCTAATCAAAGGCTTTAAGCTAAACTAAAGCAATCTAACAAAAAGTGACCTAGTCAAAAGGTCCCTTATCTCAATCTAACCAAAATGCCCAAAATACAAAAGGCTTACACACACAGCAATGGGTTAGTAAGAACATACTTTTCCAGGGTCCAACAAGACTCAAATGAGGGTGTTAACCCAGGGCACAGGGATCAAGAGGGATCTCCTACATCTGTGAGAAATAGGAACTCATGAAGCAGTGGCTGTACCTAGGGTGACACCATCATTGAGTAAAATGGGGTGCTGACCACCATTGCACTGGTCCTTAGAATGGTCCCAAGAAGAACTCAACATACTGTGCTTTCTCCACCAAATCTTAACACCAAAATCAGGTGTATAACACAGAGAGGAGTGCCATTATTCCCATGCCCAGAGCCAGAGCACACAGATTTTGCCTGGAGGGTGGGGTCACAGTAAGCAGACTGTAAAATTGAAAGTCCCTAATTTATTCTCCAAAGAACTGATTACATTTACAACAGAATGGAGAAATTCAAACTAAGGGTGCTCTCAAAAGCAGTGGAAATCATAGAATTCTTGAGATTTAATTCATCTCAAGCCTTCAGAAAGATGTGAAATAAATACTTTTACAGATGAGTAAAAACTAATAAAGTTTGCTACAAGCAACTCATTTTTAAAGAAATGTAAAAGAATATTCTTCAGGCAGAAATAAAATAATCTCAGAAGATTCAAGATTCAGGATGGATGGAAGAACAATATCTGTTAATTTAATTCATATACCTAAATGATTACTGAGTGGATAAAGTGATAATGATATCCATGGTCTAGGACATCAGTAAAGTGTTAAAATGCACCATAAAATAATATATAGCATAAGATATGTAAATGGATATGTAGCAGTTGGATATCGTTATGAATTCCAAAAATAGATATTGGATTATGCTTGTAAAATGCTCTGTTAATCTGGGCATGATTAATTTATGATAAGGGCATTGACTGGGCCACAGTCAGTAGGGTGTCGAGTGACACTCATTGGTGGCTGGGGTCTCAAACATAAAAAGACATAGCAAAGGGGAAAGCTGGAGTAGTTCCTAATGTTGGAGTTCTGATGAGCAAGGACAGAAGACCCCATGAAATGAGACAAGCCATTCATCTGACACTTCACAGCTGGCCTTGTGGAGAGATGCAAAGCTTAGAGAGCCTCATAGTCTACACCTGACCTTGTGGAGGAAACACAATAGCTGAGCACAGAGAGAAATGCAGCCCTGTGAGAAGAGGAACCAAAGAAGCCTGAACACTAGCAAATGTCGGCAACTGTCATGCACCAAGATGGGCTAACCGACTTTGGGAAAAGGTGAAACTTATGCTTGATGGCCTGGTAACTGTAAGCATCTACCCCAAATAAATACCCTTTATAAAGACCCACAGATTTCTGGCATTTTGCATCAGCATCCCTTTGGCTGACTAATACAGGATATAAATGTTTTAAAAGACATTATATGGAGTGAACTGTGGTCTATGGCTTGTGGCAAGGCCCCAGGGTGTGTAAGTCCATTGAGGGTGGTGGGCCACACTTGTGGGAGATGTTTGCGTGGGATGTGGTGGGAGGTGTGGGAGGTGGGCAACATGGGAATCCCAGTGGGTTCCATGTAATATTTTGGGTATCTAAGCACCTCTTAAAATATATTTATATATATACATAAATAACATTTTTGTAAGCAAATGCACATATATGCATATATATTTATATATCATTTTGCAAATGTTGGTATGTATTGTGAAAATTTTGATTTTTATCCACAATAAAAAATAATAATAAAATAAAAGACATTATAAGGAAAGTCAATAACAAATAATAAGTGCAGATTATGAAAGGCAAGCAAAAGTGCTATAATTTCCCCGGTAAACTTTAAAGAATATTAAATAGTACATCTCATCCAAATAAATAGAAGAAAAAGAAATTCAACAAAAATAGTCAGTCCAAAACAAAGTATTCAGGATTTCCTGGGCTGCCATTTAGGCCTTTTATCTGGGGCCACCTGCATCTTCGGAATCTGAACCTTTCCTATCCTTCAGAAGCATGAAGGTTCCAGGGTTGATTTATGGGGTGTTGTTTTGTCCCCATCATAAATCAAGAGCTCTATCACTTCCCCATTTCCTAGTTATGAAGTCACCAAACTGGATGTGATACTCATTTGAAGCAAGAAGAACCATGAATTATAGAACAAATAAAAAGGAGATGTTTTTCCCCTTCCCAAATTGGATGTTTAGATGACTGATATTGGATCTCTCCTCTTTTCTAATGAATGCATTCAATGCTATAAATTTCCCTCAAAGTGCAGCTTTTTCTGCACTCCACAAACTATGAAGAAGCATAGGACATTAGAAAGCAGAAAGAATCACATAACAAAAGGCTTGTGAATGAAACTATATTCATTTCTACAAGAGTCCAGACAAAAGATGAAGGTAGAGAATGTAAGAAAGTTGGGAATGCATTTTCTCTGAAGGCAATTACTGTTTCCTTAAAATAACACTTCTATGAATGTAACTTCACTTGGAAGGAATTTGCATCATGCTTAACTAAGCATGAGGGAATCTATATAAGGAAAAAAGAATGAAGACAATGAATTTTCCCAGTTTGTCCCCCATGGTAGCCCTCCCCTTGAAGTGTAATGAGTTTGAAATTTTCTTGAAAATTCAACCTCATTAGATACCTGAGAATTAAACCTTTTGAGAAGCCATTTGGGATTTCATGAATTTGGGAATGCTAGATTCCCATCAAAGAAACATGCAGGAGTAAACCCCTGTGTATGCAAGCAATGTTGGAAATCCTTCAGCCAGGCATTAAATCTCATTGAGAATGAAATATTCATACAAAATTTATTATTGCAATGAACATGAGAATGCTTACATCTGAAACAAAAGCTCATGAAATATGAGAAAATTCAAACCAGAGAGAAATCATATGAGTGTCCTGAATGTAATCTTCTCTTTAGAGTCATTTTTTTTACTTCTCATTTTCAAAGTCATACAGGGGAACAAGCATAGAAATGTAATAGATTTGGGAATGATTTCAACCTGACAGAAAATCTCTGTTTTCATCAGAAAATTCTTAATGAAGAGAAATCATATATATGTGGGAAAGTTTTAATTCAAATGTCAGATCTCAGACACAAGAGATTTCCTACTGAAAAGAAACCCAATGCATGTAAGGCATGTAAAAAGCCTTTAGGTACAAATCATATCTCACAGAACATGAAAAACTCACAGTGGACAGAAAAAAAATTGAATGTAAAGAATGCAGAAGAGCCTTTAGCCAAAAGCAATAGTTCATTAAACATCAGAGCATTCATTCTGGAGAAAAACCGTCTATATGCAATGAATGTGGAAAAGCCTTCAACCAGAAGGAAAACCTCATTAACCATCTGAGAATACATACTGGAGAGAAACCCTATGAATGTGATGTATGTGGGAAAGCTTTCATTCAGAAATCTAGCCTCATTACACACCAGATGTAACTGTTGGGTAATTTGATGTAATTATGTATTCCAAAAATATAATTGGATCATGCTTGTAAACTGATCTGTTAATCTGGGCATGATTGCGGTGTTGACTGGTCCACGTCAGTAGGGCATTGAGCTCCACCCCTTGGTGGGTGGGTGAATCAAATATAAAAGGCACGGCAAAGGACAGTTCAAGCAGTTTTTTTTGAGAAGCGGTTTTGATGTTGGGGAAAAGACCCTGGAAGAAGAGAAGTGAACCATTTGCCTGATAGTCTACAGCTGACCTTGTGGAGGAACCAGAAGATCAAAGCCCAGAGAGAAATGCAGAGCCAAGAATAAAGGAACACAAGAAGCCTGAGCCCTGGCAAACATCAGCAGCTGTCTTGCTCCAACACGTGGCTATGAACTTTGGTGAGAAGAAACGTAATGCTTTATGGACTGTTATATGTGGACTTCTACCCCAAATAAATACCCTTTATAAAGACTAACCCATTTTTGGCATTTCACATTAGCACCCCTTTAGCTGACTAATATAGAATTTGGTACTGAGGAGTGGGGAAGTGCTTTTGCATATACCAAAATGTTGGAATGGTTTTATACATGGATAAGGGTTATCCTTTGGAGAAACTGTGAAAGGCTTGATGGAAAAGGCCTAGATCACTTTGAAGAGACTATAGATAATCATATGGACGCTAAAGAGACTTTCTGTGATGCCTTGGAAGTAAATGATGAAACTATTATTGGAAAGTGGAGGAAAGGTGATCCATGTTTTAAAGATGCAGAGAACTTAGCAAGATTAACTCCTGGTGTTATATGGAAGACAGAATTTGAAAATGGCGAACTGGAGCATTTAGGTGAAGAACTTTCCAAGGTAAACTCAGAGAATGTGGTTTGGCTTCTCCTTGCAGCTTATAGCAAAATACTAGATGAGCGAAATACACTAAGACTGAATTTTTGCCACAAAGAAAACAGAAACTGATTCTGGATCTTCCAAGTTTCTGGAAATCAAATTCCCAGATAAAAATGATCCATTTGAAGACTGTACTAAACAAGGAACTTGTACATCAGAATTGAAGATGCAGTTATCTAGGAAAGACTTGGGGAAAGTCCTACTGTCTGCTGACTTGGACCCCTGCTTCCTGCAGCCTAAACCAACAAAGTTTTGAGAAAGCTGTATGAACAAAACCACTGTCAGCTTGGACAAAAGAGAATATGGAAAGGAGAGATTGAAGGAGAATCAGCTTTAAGAAGAAAACCGTGGAATCAGAGATCTGGACTTCAGACATCTCCTTGGGGCAAGAAAGGAGCCCCACCCATGTGTACAGAGAGGGTGAGCTTGCCCCTGCAGTTGCTTGATGAGGGTGGAACCAAGAAGGTGTCCGTTGGGCAAGCCTGTGGAAAGGGTCAGTCCCCATGTGGCCCCAAGGAGAAAAAGTCATCATCTTAAGAATGACTCCGACTTTGAAATCGAATGGAGGTTACACTGCAGGTTTACTGAACTGTAGAGGATCCATGATTCATGTTTAACATCCCAATTTCTCCTTATGATATTGAAAATGTTGATCCTTTGTCTTTCCATTTATGTATTAGAAGCAGTTAAATGATTTTGTAAGTTTCAGAGGTCGATAGCAGAAGGGACATTTCCTCAAGATGAACTGTATTTCTTTAAAATGCGATAAGATGATTTTGTAAGTGAATTGCTACTGATTTAAATTTTTTGGAGAATTGTAATGTATTTTTGGAATTCAGAGGGTTGAATGTAACCGTTGGGGAATTTGATGTAATTATGAATTCCAAAAATATAATTGGATCATGCTTGTAAACTGATCTGTTAATCTGGGCATGATTAGGGCGCTGACTGGGCCACATCAGTGGTGGGGGAATCTGATATAAAAGGCGTGGAAAAGGACAGTTGAAACAGTTTTATTTGAGAAGCAGTTTTGATGTTGGAGAAAAGGTCCCAGAAGAAGAGAAGTGAGCAGTTTGCCTGATAGTCTACAACTGACCTTGTGGAGGAACCAGAAGTGCTAAGCCCAGAGAGAAATGCAGCCCTTGGAAGAGAGTAACCCAAGAAGCCTGAACCCTTGCAAATGTCTGCAGCTGTCTTGCGCCAAGACAGGGTAACCGAATTTGGTGAAGGAAGAAACTTATGCTTTATGTCCTGGTAACTGTAAGGTTTTACCCCAAAGAAATATCCTTTATAAGATATTTTATATAAATTTTTTTAAAATAAATTAATACATTATTTGGCAAGTCAATTACAAATAATAAGTGCAGCTTTGGAAAGGCAAACAAAAGTGTTATAATTTCCCCGATAAACTTTAAAGAATATTAAATAGTGCACCTCATCTAAATAAATAGAAGAAAAATAATTGAACAAAAATAGTAAGTCCAAAAGAAAATATTCAGTATTTCCTGGGTTGCAATTTTGGCCTTTGTTCTGGGGCTACTTTACTCATGCATCTTTGGAAGCTGTGCTTTCCTTATCCTTCAGAAGCATGAAGATTCCAGTATTGATTTATGTGCTGTTGTTTTGTCCCCATCATAAATCATGTGCTGTATCACTTCCCCATTTCCTAGTTATGAAGTCACCAAACTGGATGTGATGCTCATTTGAAGCAAAAAGAACCGTGAAAATTAGAACAAATATAAAGGAGATAGTGTTTTACTTTCCATATTCAACGCTTAGATGATTGAACTTGGATCTTTCCTCTTTTCTAATGAATGCATTCAATGCTATAAATTTCCCTCTAAGCACTGCTTTTGCTGCACCCCACAAACTATGAAAAAGCATAGGACATTAAGAAGCAGAAAGAAGCACATATCAAAAGGCTTGTGAGTGAAGCTATATCCACTTCCACAACAGTACAGACTTGAGATGAAGGCAGAGAATGTAAGAAAATTGGGAAAATATTTTCTCTGACCACAAGCATTGTTTCCTCAAAATAACACTTCTATGAATTTAACTTCATTTTGAGGAAATGTTGTAATTCATCGTGGTGGCAGATGGTGCCAGGAATGATCCAAACACAATTTGGGACCAGGGGACCTCCCTCCATGTGGAATGCAGACAAGTTTTTTTAGGCTGAAGCTGCTTTTTATACTACAAAGCTGATAACAAAATTATGGCATCCTTCACTAGTTTCTCAGCTTGGTACCTGAGAGCACTGCCTGTTTCAGTGTTCCCAGACAATCTTTCTTGGAAATTCATACCATAACATCTTAGTGTTGTGTTCATTCCGTTCTGCATCCTTCCACTGATGTCTGCAGTATGCAGAGTCCTTGGAGACATTTACTAATGTTTCTCTGCAAGCAAGCATGCTTTTGATATGCCTGACCCTTTATGCTCTGGCTCTCAGCATTTTTTCCAACAATTCCCCCTCTTTTTGTTTTTTCCCCAGGGTGACTGTGCCTGTCTTAGGTAGCCCTCCTCTGAAGGTCTTACCCATCCCTTGCCAACAGCCAAGATCCATGGACAGGGGTTTGAAATTCAAAGGTTTTTAAGCAGAATCAAGTCATTGGCATGGCTGGTCTTTTAGCCCTATTAATGTGGGACAGCAGGGTTTGGGAATGCCTCCTGGTACAATTAAGAGTATCAGAGCACCAATGATCCCCACACTGGAGTTAGCAATTACAGAGTTTGATTTCCACCAATGTAAAGAGTTTATTTTATTTAATTGATCTGTCACTGATTCCCAAAATTTGCTTCCTGGAAACATAGTAAGTTGATTCTCAGACATGCTCAAAATCCTTTTATGCAAATCTGTAAATTTAATAGATAAATTTGTGTGATGACCCATTAAATGATGTTTAATTTTTTTCCATTCATAATGAGAATCATTGTATGGGAAAGGAGTCATACAAAAAAGCAATTTCATTCTAATCACACTTCAAACCTTGGTTTAAATTTAGATTATATACTTGATCTCCCACTTGTGTAAAAACCATCTCTAAGTTATTAAGCCTATTACTAATTTGCTCATCTATATATGCCTGACTATGCCATAGCTCACTAGCATTATGATGCCAATTTTTAACATACTGTTTTCTTTGGACATTCTCATGTAGGTCAGTTCCTACCACAGCAGTGGTTGTAATAATACTTATAAGCCTTAATACATCAGCTATAATTAATGCAATTAAACGTTTGCTTCTTTTCAAATAAAGATTTAGAAAGTGCCAAAGGATTTGGCTCTCAGGGGAAGACTGCCAGCAGCGATTCATGAGAACCAGAAGCCAATTCCACGATGCCATCATCCTATTACAATTGCAATAGAACTCTCCTGTAAAACAGATTCTGATACACAAGTGTAAAGGGAACAATTGCTGCCGAAAAACCATGTTTGATTAATGCTCACAATTTCTACTATAAAAACAATGAGATCCCATACACATAGTTTAAGAAATTAGGTGGATTTTATTTTTAAACTGGTAATATTAGTTTTACTGCCTTGCCATTGAAAAATTGGGCCAGTTCCCAAAAATAATATCCACAAATTGTTTTTAGTTTTGTTAAGTTTAGTGTTCCATAGTTGGATAAATCTTCCCTGATGAGTCCAATTTAGTGACATATTTATACTTGTGACAGCCCCAAAATTATAAAAATAATGATAGCTTTCCTTAATTGTTTTTGTTGAATTATTAATTTTTCAAATTATGGTTCTGTTTACATTAGATTTTGGTATCCCTATAAGGGCCCAATTCTTTACAATTGAATTATTAAAGAGCACAACCTCAGATGAAATATGACATGTATGCCATTTATAACTTTGTACTATGACTTTGGGGCTGCACACATGGATCGATGTACCTTATGCAGTTAAGTCATTTAAGAAAAGGCAAGGTTAAATTTTCAATAAATTTCCCTTCCTCCTCAGATTTTAGAGGGTGGTGAGGATCAATGGGTCCAGGAAAATGAAAAGTCTGATTAATATAAATAGGGTAGGATGTGTCCCCCCAAGTCAACAATTCTAAAGGAGGTGAATTAGTAATATAAGCCCAATATGTATAATTTTGTGAAAGTGCACTACTTACTGCTGTGGTTTTCAAGGTAAGCATAGCAAGGGATAACTGTGTTAGAGGGACATTCTGCCTTTTATAAGTTATCATCTTTTCTGCTTCTTGTATCAGCTTCTTTGGATTGTTTATGTCTAGGTTTAAAATGTCTGGACATGACCCAAAGCTGGTCTCCTTTATCTGTAATGATAAGAGCAAAACCTCGACCCTATATTCTAACTTAACTTTGGCCTTATCCCATTCATTATTATTTTTATGCTTTCAGTAATTTCCAATATTTGTTTCTGTATTATTGCCTGATTTTTGCAAGAAATGCTCTGCTTCTGATGTATATGATTCAGACTTTTGGCTTAAAAAATTTATTGTAAATAATGCTTGATATAATTGTTTTCACACCTCATCATTTCCCTCATTTTAGATTTTGTAGTGTTTATAGAGGTTTAACTGTTAATTTTTAATGATGAGTATACGTACATTCACAGGCTTACTAAAGCAGGGGATACACTGATATACTTGGCTTATTTTTGGCTAGAGTCCTGGATAGATACAAGATAAATGTTAATATATATTTAGTTTAATAAGCTTATATTGATGATTAGGGTGAGAAACAAATAACATAATAAATTAAATGGTTAAGTCAATATTGAACAAAGTTACAGAATGATGGATAAATAGAGCAGTCATATATACTTACCAATATTTAGGTTCTAGCTGGGAAGTGTTGAATTGTTCAAGTAGCAACTGATACTAGAATTTTGATTGACTGTGTTTAGGATTAATGAATTTGATACTATAGGTATCAACGTGTGAGTATTTTGTTTATCCCCAAGGAAGCGGCCAGCGTCTTCAGGAAGGAACACAACACTCCTTGAGCAGTATAATTTAAGGTTTATGCATCAGTCCCTGAGAGAGTGGCCTGCTCCCCCAGGGAGGAATACAACACCCATTGGAATGCACTTTATTTTTTTAATTTGTTGCAAAACCTCCTTGATGTGTTTACTATTTTAATTTCCAATATTTTTCCTGAAATGTGAAAAGTGTTAACTAGCAAGGCATTGGTTTCTTGATTAATAAAGTTTTCTGTATGATGCTTTACTTTTAGGCTTGAACAATACTTGCCATACTTGTTTTTTAATACATTGAGTTTCAGGACTGTCGAAACTCAAAACAAGAGATTTACATATACATTTAATAAAACACATTTATGTGTAATATACAAGTTATTAAATTACTTAAGTATGCAATGTATTGCATTAAAGTTTTGATTTGTATTTAAGTTTATCATACATAATTCATAACTATAGTAGATTATACAACAGACATCCAATGAATAAACATATTTCTTAAGCATTTAAGATTCTTAATAGCATAATTAGAATGACCTCAATTTCTTTATTTTGTACTGTTTGAGGCATAGGTAAAAACAAATTAGTATTTCCTATTTGGGCTATGGTGTAATACATTAACTTGTAATTTTAATACTTGCATTGGTTTTGTTGTTAACATTATATTTAGAATTGGGGCTGTTGCTTACAGTGTTGAATATAAACTTGATTTATTGTTGGTTATTTTACAGGAAGTGGAATTTGGGCTGGCTTGACTTGTATAAGAAAATATTAAAGAAAGCTTTAGCAAGTTTTAAAACAAAGTGAGAGTGACATAACTGTATATTAAATTTTTTGCAACAAATTAGCAATATTTGTGACCACTGCATGCTGTAGTGGTGTTATTTTATTTTACTATATTTTACTGTTATGCACTACCCCGGCAGACTTTAATGGATGCTTTCTTTTTGTAGTTATAATTGAAAATTATGATTAATAGCATTATATTTTTATTTAATATTATTTGGAAACATTATTAAATTTTAAGGAATTTTATACACTTTTAAAGTATTCATATTAACTTTTTATTCATATAACTTTAATTGTTATAAAATTAGAAAATTTCTTTTATTTATACAACAGTTTTAAATACTTCTATCACCTTATATCACATGAACTTAATTATTTTTAGTATTTTACCTTTTCTTAGGTAAAAGACCAACTTATATGTGAGTTTGAAATAAAAGCTACCTTTCAGGATGACTTTGAGAAAGGAGGTTAAAACATTGTGTTCTTTTAAAAAGTGATAAGACCTGTTTCTCTATGGAAACAATAAGGTTAAAGTACAAGAAGCTATTTTGATAGAGTTTGGGTTCTGCTTCTGCTTCTGGATCTGGTTGGGGTTAGTGTTAGGTTTAGGTTAGGGTTAGGGCTAGGTTAGGTTAGGGTTAGGTTAGGGAAAAGGTTAGGGTTATTTAGGGTTAGGGCTAGGGTTATGTTTGGTGTTGGTTAGGGTTTGTTAGGTCTAGTGTTATGGTTAGGTTATGGTTAGATTTAGGTTTAAGTTTGTGTTCAGGTTTGGGTTAGGGATTGGGTTAGGATTAATTTAGGGTTAATGTTAGAGTTAATGTTAGGCTTAGGGTTAGTTAGGGTTTGAGTCGGGGTTAGGGTTAGGGTTAGTGTTAGGGTTTGGGTTAGGGTTAGCATTAGAGTTAGTGTTAGGGTTAGGGTTTAGGCTTAGGTTTAGGGTTAGGTTAGGGTTAGGGTTAGGTTTAGGGCATAATAAACTTAGTTTCAGCTGAGGAAGGATCGACAGCTCTATTGCTTTTTGTACCTACCTTATGTTCTGTTACAGGCTGGAGTGAACTTCTCTATTGCTGACTGGATAGATTTGAGCAAGACTGGGAATTTTGCTTATATTGTTTGTCAGAGGGCCTTGAGCAAAGCCCGCTTGGACGTTTCCTGACTTAATAATTAGGCTACCATTTTTAAGATATTTAGAATGGCATTCCTTCACCCAGTGTAACCCTCTTGGCATTTTGGACACACACGTGTTGCTATTAATTTATTATTGCTTCTAAATGGAGTTCCTACACTTAGTTTTTGCTCTGCAATATTTTTTCATATGACCTGGTTTCTCACATTTAAAGCAATTTAAATTATTATCAACAGGACTATGTCCCTTTAGAGCAGCTGCAAGTAGGTTCATGTTATAGGTAAGTGGTCCAATTTTTTGGCAGGTTTTTTATATAATCCTGTAAAGTACTTCCATTTACCTTTATTGGATATAAAGCCTTTTTAAACTCACTGTGAGCATTATTAAAAGCCAACATTAGAATAAGCACTTCGTTAAGATCAGATTGAGTTAATGTCTTGTTGATTACATCTAACTGCCTTGCTATAAATTCAGCATAGGGTTCAGTATTTCCTTGAACAATTTTTGAAAATGATTGGACAGCCTTTCCAGGGGTGGAGATTAGTTGCCAGGCATCTAGGCAGCACAATCACACTTGTAAAATGGCAATATTATCATATTGAGCTTGGCAAGGAATTTCAACTCATTGACCTTCTCCTAATATTTGTTCAGCAGTAATAGGCACTGGTGGATTTTGCTGTTGATTTTATCGTGCTACAATATTAGCCTTATCAGCCCACCAAGTTTTAAATTGTAAAAATTCTGCTGAATTAAGAACAGCTTGAGCAAACATCCCAATCCTAGGGTATTAATCTGTTTGTTTGTGCCAGTTCTTCCAACAATTCTGAGTATAAGGAGAATCTACACCATATTGAGTGAACGCTTTTTTAAATTTTTTGATACTTTTAAAAGTAATAGGAGCATGCTCATATTGTACACCCCATTAAGGATTGTTAGCATCTATTGGAATTTGAGTTACTGTTATTGGAAAAGTTAAAAAAATTGCATAGTCTCTGAATTTCCTTCTCTACCTCCCTGTGCTGTACTTTTCATAATTGAAGAGGATGGTGCTGGGCCAAAAACAGAAACTTTTGGAGTGTCATCAAATGTTGTAAAGAATGGATTAGTAGATACCTTAGGAAGCACAGACGCTGGTTTAAAAGACAATAAATCATCTTTTGGAGCGGACACCTTAACGACCACTGGAAAAGTTCCATAAACTCCCTTTTTCTTTTTTTCTTTTTATTAGACATGAGTTTATTAGTTTTTGCCTATTCATTAATTTTTTCAGATGTATTTTCATTAAAATTATCATTAACTTTTTCTACTACATTTTTAGCAATCAGTATCCATTTTAATATCTTCATTTTCATATGACTGTAATGGTACAAGAGCAACAGAAGTAAGACTATACAAATACCATACGTAACAATGTTTCTGTACAAGAGAAAAGAGTTCTAGTATCTCTAGGGTCATCACAGATACCCCTGTATATTTTAACAGGGTTTTAAAATCTAGGGAATATTCCTCTAACTGATTCAACTAATTACCCTTTACCCTGATGATCAAGATTATTTGACTCACCAAAAGAATGCAAGGACCGTCCGAATCAGCAGTCATTGTTTCCAATACAGAGAAAAGACTAGTCATGCCCCAGGTTTGGTGCCATCTGATTTAATTCACCATGGAGGTAGATGGTGCATTGAATGATCCAAAGAAAGTTTGGGATGAAGGGACCTCACTCCATGTGGAATGCAGGCAAGTTTATTTTGGCTGAGGCTGCTTTTTATACTGTAAGCTGATAACAAAAGTAGGGCATCATTCACTTGTGTCCCAGCTTGGTACTTGAAAGCGCTGCCTGTTTCTGTGTTCCCAGACAACCTTTCTTGGTAACGCAGTCAAAATATCTTAGTGGTGTGTTCATTCCACTCTTCCTCCTCCCACTGATGTCTGCAGTATGCAGTGTCCTTGGAGACGTTTACTAATGTTTCTCAGCCAGCAAGCATGTTTTTTAAATGCTTAATCCTTTATGCTCTGGCTCTCAACATCTTTTCCAACAAGGGAATTTGCATCATGCTTAGTTAAGCATGAGGGAATCTATGTAAGGAAAAAAGAATGAGGACAATGAGTTTTGCCTGTTGGCCCCACATGGTAGTCCTCTCATGTACCTGTAATGAGTGTGAAGTTTTCTTGGAAATTCAACCTCATGGGAAACCTGAGAATAAATCCTTCAGAGAAACCATTTGGGATTTCATGAATTTGGGAATGCTATAGTCACATCAAAGAAACATGAAGGAGTAAGACCGTGTGAATGTAAGGGATATTGGAAATCTTCCAGCCAGGCATTAAATCTCATTGAGCATGAAATATTCATACATTAGTTAGTATTGAAATGAACTTGGGAATCTTTCCATCTGAAAAAAAAAGCCTCATGGAATGTGAGAAAATTCAAACTAGAGAGAAACAATATTAGTGTCCTGAATGTAGTCTGATCTTTTACAGTCATATTTTACTCCTCATTTTGAAAGCCAAACAGGGGAGCAAGCATTGAAATGTAATCCATGTGGGAAAGTTTTCAACCTAACAGAAAACCTCGTTATTCATCAGAAAATTCTTACTGAAGAGAAATCATATATATGTGGGAAAGCTTTAATTCAAAGGCCAAATCTCAGATACAAGAGATTTTCTACTGCAAAGAAACTCTATGGATGTAAGGCATGTGAAAAAGCCTTTAGGTACATATCATATATCACAGAACATGAAAAAACTCATATTGGAGAGAAAGAAAATGAATGTAAACAATGCAGAAAAGCCTTCAGCCAAAAGCAATAGTTCACTAAACATCAGAGCAATCATTCTGGAGAAAAGCCCTATATATGAAATGAATGTGGAAAAGCCTTCACCCAGAAGGAAAACTCGCTAACCATCTGAGAATACATACATACTGGAGAAAAACCCTATGAATATGATGGAGTGGGAAAGCCTTCATTCAGAAATCAAGCCTCATTACACACCAAAGAAGACACTGGAGAGAAATCATATATATATATATATATATATATATATATATATGTAAGGAATGGAGGAAAGCCTTCAGTAGCAAATCAAATCTCACTGAACATGAGAAAATTCATATAGAAGGGAAACCCTATATATGTAAGGAATGTGGAATAGACTTTAGCCAGAGGCAGTATCTCATTAAATATTACAACATTGATACTGGAAAGAAAAGCTTTGAATGTAATGAATGTGAATCTCCAAAGAATCTCCATCTGCAGTCTGTGCAACTCATTGCCAATATTTTAAGGACGCGGCTGTGACTTTGCAATTCACGATGTCTTTCTCCTCTTGGAAAAGTGAACCTGCAGTTTATTCTGAGATCTGCTCTTACCACATCTTCTTCCACACTCACCTGTGTACAATTATTTACCACTAATTTAAGCATCAGAACTCGAGATTTCTCTTAGTTTATGTAAAGATGGACTATCCAATTATTTCAAATTATCCTGGTTGTTTTCACTGGTTCTTCAATCCATCACATTTTGGGTAGGCATTTAAAAACTTACCTTTTAAAAAATAACGCTGCCGATTTTTGTACCATTTTCTTATAAGGCACCCAAACCATTTATATTTTTTCACTTTCTTCACCTGATTCTGATGTTGATTGAAGTTTAATAACCACTGAACTACAGTGGTCTGCTTTCTTCTTAACTCCAATTTTCCTCCTTATTTTCAAACAGAAATGACCCTTTGATAATTAGATGGTATGCTTCTAATCACAAGAATTTTATGAAGTTAGAAAATTTATACTCTTAAGTTGTACTCCAATATTTTTCTCATATGTGAGAGGGTGTTGGATGGATGAAACTAGAGAATGCACGTATTTACAAACTGTAATATGTACCCCAAAGAATCTGCCAACGCAGATAATTATGAGGAAGGAGGAATGGGGGTTGAGGCTAGAGAAGGAATTTTGTTGTTTGTCATAACAGACATAAATTATTTTTATACCATTTGCATGGATAATTTGGTTATAATTTAAAAGAAATTATGAAAATAGTAAACAATGAAATCATAAAAAGTGGTTGATGTACAGATATTGATTTTTATCTGCAATATTAGTGGGGTGGGGGGTACTTCCCTTCACCCTTTGCAAATACAGTCACACATATAGGAAAAGTGCTCACTCCCCTCGGCCCCCTCTCCAGCTGCCTGGACAGGTGGAGGGCTCCCACAGGAGAAGACAGAATTCCTGCTGCTTACTCCTTAATAAGTCCTGCTAGTGTGACTCACTTCACTAACTGAGGCTGTGGCTGCTGAGCAGTGCTTTCTCTGTGTCCTCATTTGTGGATCCAGATCCTATGATGATGGTTTTCATTGGGGCTCTGAGAGTTTGGTTACAAAACAGGACATTCCCTCTCTGGCTTGGGGGAACTGCAGTGAACACGTGTTACATCCCAACCTCTTCAGTTCTTCATCAGCTTCTTCCCATCCAACCCTGCCATTCTATTCTGGGATTGTAGAAGTCTGCATCATTTTCAACACTGTTAAAAATCTGTTGAAAATTTAATATTTATTTAGTCTGAGGAATATCTGACATCTGCACCCTCTGAGTTTTTCTGCAAAAATTACACTATATCACAACCTCATTTCTATTCTTGTCAGCTCTAGGCCCCAGGGCTTTCTGTGATTTCTGTACTATTTATTAGGTTCACTGGCCTAATGTTGCTCAATCTGGTGAGGTTATGGCTGTAGCCAATGCTGTAATGTGAATTTTGAAATTTCCTACCTGACACCAAAAGGTTTCATCTTGACATTGCTCTTCCTTTAGCTGCCCAAAGATTGGAGAAGGTAAATGTAGAACTGGAAGCAGGAGATCTGAGTCTGTGCCTGAGACCCAGGGAGGGTACAATAAGACCAGCCTCCTCAGAGGGCCCACGTGGAGGCCAAGGGAAACAGGGAAGCACAAAAGGAGCAGGGGAAGGAAGTCTCCTCTCTGTGCACTGACTCCTCTGTTGCAACAGACCCCAAGTCCCATGATTTTATCTGCCCCTGCCCACCTGGCCATTCCCTGCCTGAGGCAGGTACATCATACTGGGGCATCTGTGACTTTAGACTAGTCCCCAAACAATGTGACTCCACTAACAGGCTCCCTGTCTTGCAGGACTTGCTGGCCAAGAGCACTTCCCCCTCCCTCTTACCAGTACACAGACCCACCTATTCTGGAGACACCTATAGTTTACAGGTGAATTCACTGGGCAGCATCACACTGACATTTGGGAACAGAGCAGCTCTCCAACACTGTATCCCCAGATGTTTGAGTTTTTCAAACACTACCAATGCAAAATACCAAAAATAGGTTGGGATTTATTGGAATTTATTATTGTTAAAGTTTACAGTTCTGAGGCTGTGAGAATGTCCAAACCAAGGTATCATCAAAAAAACTGTCTTAACAAGGATCAGCAGCTGCTGGAATCCTGCCAAGGGAAAATGTTGTGTCTGCCTGTCTCTCTGCCTTCTCCTCCAAACTCTCTTTCTCCCTAAACTCAGTAGTGGGCCATCAGACACAATTGCTCACGCCTCTCCCTTCTCCTCTGGCCTGGATATCTTAAGTTTCAGGCCACTAAATTACTCCAGCCTCTGGCCTCTTTCTCAACCTCTCAGGGTTTCTGTGTCTCTCCAGAGTTGTAGCAGATCCTGGAGCCCTCTCCCATATGGCAGAGTAAACATGGCAGCACTCTTTCTCTCTGTGTTCCATGTATGTAAGACATCAGCACCATGTTTGGGGTCCTCCTGGTGCCTGAAATCTAAGCAGGGGCCCTTAAATAAACTAAAGCAACCTAAAAAATGGTGACCTATGTGAAAGGTCCTTTATCTGAATCTAACCAAAACGTCCTACATACAAAAGACTTACACACACAGCAATGGGTTAGTAAGAACATGCTTTTCCGGGGTCCACACAAGATTCAAACAAGGGCATTAACCCAGGGCACAGAGATCAGGAGGGCCTCCTAAGTCTGGGAAGTATTGGAACTCATGAAACAGTGGCTGTACATTGGATGTGGCCATCATTGAGCAAATGGGGTGCTGACCACCATTGCACAGTTCCCTAGAATGGTCCCAAGAAAAACTCAATATACTGTGCTTTTGCCACCAAATCTTGGCTCCAAAATCAGGTGTGTAACTCAGAGAGGTGTGCCATTATTCCCATCCCCAGAACCACAGCACACAGATTTTGCCTGGAGTATAGGGGGCAGGAAGCGGGATGTACAAATGAAAGCCCCTAATTTCTTCTGCAAAGAACAGATTAATTTACAGCAGAATGGAGAAATTCAACCCTAAGTGTGCTCTCAAAAGCAGTGGGGATCCTCAAAGGCCTGATATTTAATTCATCTCAATCCTTCAGGAAGAAGTGAAATAAATTATTTTACACATGATTAAAAACTAGTAAAATTTCCCACAAGTGTGGCCCACCACCCTCAATGAACTTACACATCCTGGAGCCTTGGGAGGTGTGGGAGGTGGGCAACATGGGAATCCCAGTGGGTTCCGTGTAATATTTTGGGTAATCTAAGCACCTCTTAAAATATATGTATATATATATATATAAATAACATTTTTGTAAGCAATTACACATATATGCATATATATTTATATATCATTTTGCAAATGTTTGTATGTATTGTGAGAATTTTGATTTTTACCCACAATAAAAATAAAAAATAAAAAAAAAAAAAAAAACTAGTAAAAGTTTCTAGCAGCAACTCACTTTAAAAGAAATGCTAAAGAATATTCTTCATTCAGAAAGAAAATAAGGGAAAAACGTTCAAGATTCAGGATGGATTGAAGAACAATATTTGTTAATTAAATTCATATATTTAAATGACTATTGAATGGATAAAGTAATAATGATATCCGTGGCTTAGGACATCAACAAAGTGTTAAAATACACCATAAAATAATATATAGCATAAGATCGGGAATTGGATATATAGCAGTTTGATATCATTATGAATTCCAAAAATAGATATCGGATTATGCTTGTAAACTGGTCTGTTAATCTGGGTATGATTAAGTTATGATAAGGGCTTTGACTGGGCCACAGTCAGTAGGGTGTTGAACCCCACCCCTTGGTTGGTGGGGTCTCAAATATAAAACACATGGCAAAGTACAGAGCTGTAGTAGTTTTTGATGTTGGAGTTCTGATGTGCAAGAACAGAAGGCCACGGACAAAAGAGAGAAGCCATTCACCTGAAAGTTCACAAATGGCCTTGTGGAGAGAAGCAAAGCTTAGAGACTCTCATGTCTACAGCTGAACTTGTGGAGGAAACAGAGCAGCTGAGCCCAGAGTGAAATGCAGCCCTGGGATGAGAGGAACCCAAGAAGTCTGAACCCTGGCAAATGTCATCAGCTGTCTTGCTCCAAGAGGGGCTAACAGAATTTGGTGCAAGAAGAAAGTTATCCTTTATGGCCTGGTAACTGTAAGCTTCTAAACCCAAATAAATGCCATTCATAAAGACCAACAGATTTATTTATTTTTGCATCAGCACAGCTTTCACTGAATAATACAGGATATAAAATGTTTTAAAATACATTATTTGGCAAGTCAATAACAAATAATAAGTTCAGATTTGGAAAGGCAAGCAAAAGTTTTATAATTTCCCTGGTAAACTTTAAAAAATATTAAAAAGTGCATGTCATCCAAATAAACAGAAGAAAAAAATTGAACAAAAATAGTAAGTCTAAAACAAAATGTTCAAGGTTTCCTGGGTTGCCATTTTAGCCTTTGTTCTGGGGCCAACTTAATTGTGCATCTTTGTAAGCTTCATCTTTCTCATACTTTTGAAGCCTGAAAGTTCCAGGGTTGATTAATGGGGTGTTGTTTTGTCCCCATCATAAATCAAGTGCTGTATAACTTCCCCATTTCCTAGTCATGAAGTCACCAAACCGGATGTGATGCCCATTTGAAGCAAGAAGAGCCATAACGATAGAACAAATAAAAAGGAAATATTGTTGTGCTTCCCAAATTGGATGTTTAGTTGATTGGTATTGGATCTTTCCTCTTTTCTAATGAATGCATTCAATGCTATAATTTTCCCTGTAGGCACTGCATTTGCTGCACCCCACAAAATATGAAGAAGTTTAAGAAGCAGAATGAACCACAAAACAAAAGGGTGGTGAGTAAAGCTATACCCACTTCCACAATAGTACAGACTTAAGATGAAGGTAAGAGTGTAAGAAATTTGGGAAAGTGTGTTCTCTGACTGCAAGCATTGTTTCCTCAAAATAACACTTCTATGAATGTAACTTCACTTTGAAGGAATCTGCATCATGTTTACCTGAGCTTGAGGGAATCTATGTAAGGAAAAATGAATGAAGACAATGAGTTTTGACAGTTTGCCCCACATCATTGTCCTCCTATTTAAGTGTAATGAGTGTGAAATTTTCTTTGAAATTCAACCTCATGAGATACATGACAATTAATCCTTCAGAGAAACAATTTGGCTTTCATGAATTTAGGAAAGACAGAGTCACATCAAGGAAACATGCAGGAGTAAAACCCTGTGTATTTAAGGAATACTGGAAATACTTCAGCCAGGTATTAAATCTCATTGAGCATGAAATATTCATAGCTTAGTTAGTATTCTAATGAACATAGGTTTGTTTCCATCTGAAACAAAACCTCATGGAATATGAGAAAATCCAAACTAGAAAGAAACCATATGAGTGTACTGAATGTAGTCTGCTCTTTACAGTCATGTTTTACTCCTCATTTTAAAAGTCATACAGGGGAACAAGCATAGAAATGTAATACCTGTGGGAAAGTTTTCAACCTGACAGAAATCCTCTTTATTCGTGAGAAAATTCTTAGTGAAGAGAAATCATATATATGTGGGAAAGCTTTAATTCAAATGTCAAATCTCAGATACAGGAGATTTCCTACTGCAAAGAAATGCAATGCATGTAAGTCATGTGAAAAAGCCTTTAGGTACAAATCATATCTCACAGAACATGAAAAAATCCATAGTGGACAAAAACAAAATGCATGTAAAGAATGCAGAAAAGCCTTCAACAAAAAGCAATTGTTCATTAAACATCAGAGTATTCATCCTGGAGAAAAACCCTATATATGCAATGAATGTGGAAAAGTCTTCAACCAGAAGGAAAACCTCGTTAACCATATGACAATACATATTGGAAAGAAACACTCTGAATGTGATGGATGTGGGAAAGCTTTCATTGAGAAATCAAGCCTCATTACACACCAGAGAAGATAAGCTGGAGAGAAACCCTATATATGTAAGGAATGTAGGAAAGCATTCAGTAGCAAATCAAATCTCACTGAACATGAGAAAATTCATAGTGGATGGAAGACCTATACACGTAAGGAATGTGGAATAGCCTTCAGCCAGAGGCAGTATCTCCTTAAACATTACAACATTCATACTGGAGAGAAACCCTGTGAATGTAATGAATGTGAATCTCCAAAGAATCTCCACCTGCAGTCTGTACAACTGGTTGCCAATCTTTTAAGGAAGCAGCTGTGTCTGTGCAATTCATGATGCCTTTTTCTTCTTGGAATAGTGCACTTGCAGTTTGTTGTGAGAGCTGTTCCTCCCACATCTTCTTTTTGGTGTTGTTGTTATATATATATTAAAAGGTACTTAGATTATGTAAATATTACATGGAAACTACAGGGATTCCCATGTACCCCAACTCCCACACCTCCCACAACATCCCACACAAACATCTCAAACAAGTGTGGCCCATCACCTTCAATGGACCTACACATCCTGGGACCTTGCCATGAACCCTAGACCACAGTTCACATCATAGACCACGCTCTCTATCACAGAGTTCTGAATGGTGTGTGCTGATTTAAAATGACCTACATCCGTAGCCACAACAGCATTCAGGACAATCCCCAAGTCCCCAAAAAGCCCCGGTATTTCAACTGCCCCAAAAGTGTCCAGTGGCCCCAGCTCCACCTCACTGTTATACTTTCTTTCATTGCTAGAATCACCATATGTGTACAACAGAATACCATTAAGTCCACTCTATTCCATAGTTCTTCCCCCAATCCTGAGGGGACTGGGATGGTGATGTCCACTCCACCTCCAAGTGAGAGAGGGCTTATATCCCATGGATATGGTGCGTGGGATTATCCTGCCTGCAGGCGGTCTCCATTCCCTGGGATGGCCGTTAAACATTGTTGTCTCCTCGCCAGGTGACTTGGATTAGTCCATTGAGATGTAGGGTAGGAGTTGCAGCTCAACCAAGATTCCACGCACACCTGGCACATAGGTAGGCCAGAGGCTCCAGTCGCTGGAAGTATACCTAAAAACTCCAGCATCACATATAGGTTTGAATAGAAGGGACAGATGAACCATGTGCAGGAGGACTTATTTGAGTCCAATTATGTCATTCTCTGGAGCACAGATTCCAAAATAGGGCCCACTGATAAGGTGTCAGTCTCTGGGGCTATCCCCCCTTATATAGGACCTGGGTGTCTCCAGAGCTCTCAGGAGCCCCTCAGTGTGGGGTGGTATGCACTTTGGTGTTCCATGAGATCCTACTGAGGTGTGCACAAGCGTTACCCCTGGGATGACCTCCTGACCCTCTTTGAAGTCTCTTAGCCACTTGAACTCATTTGTCTTTACCTTTTCCCCCTTTTATTCAAGGTCTTTTTCCAGTCATGTCGCCAGTCGGCACTTGGTATTAATCCCTCATTGCCAGGGAGACTCATCCCAAGGAATGTAATGCATTCATATGTGGAGTTTGGCTTAGAGAGAGGCCACATTTGAGCAACAAGTAGGCTCTCAGGTGGCAACCCTTAGGCACCCCATAACAGTAGACTAATTTTCAGTTACAAGAACAAAGACTCATAAGGGTAGTCATCAATAACAAGAAATCATAAGTGGGCCATCCTCTTTTGACAGACACTGTCCCTGTACTCAGAAGACTGTTCCTGCTCCCTTGGAGAATGTAGCAGATCTCTCCAGGCTAGGAATTCAGATTCCCTCATTTATTGAGTGATTTTCCACCCACTGTGGCCGTGCCCCATCCTTTGATCATTTGAACAATTTTGTATATCTTTCATGTCTATTCAGATGAACTTACTCCTATGAATCCCCCCTCCCAGACACCCCCCACCAATAATACCCTGCAGCACCTATTGTAACCCTTCTGTTATCTAAATCTTCCATGAACATGTAGCCCATATAATAATCAAATACACTTAATAGGAAAAAGAAACAACAATGATAAGCTTAAATGCAAGAGACACACACAAGGAAACTCAGGAAAAACAATCAAACAAAAAACAAAACAAAATAAATCTAAGCACCTCTTAAAATATATGTATATAGTTCTTCCCCCAATCCAGAGGCGACTGGGATGGTGATGTCCACTCCAACTCCAAGTGAGAGAGGGCTTATATCCCATGGATATGGTGGGTGGGATGATCCTGCCTGCAGATGCAGGCCCTCTCCATTCCCTGGGATGGCCATTTCCCATCGTTGTCTCCTCACCAGGTGACTTGGATGAGTCCATTGAGCTGTAGGGTAGGAGTTGCAG